>NWUY0300009197.1:9179-23814 GCA_004151065.3 Larix sibirica | reverse complement strand
CCCCCCAGGTGTGTATTAGGCGGCAACAATTAGTAGGGTCTCAAAAACTCCAATATCTCTATGCCTCTAGAACAATGCCTTCCTAAGAACGGAGTTGAAAGCTTTCCAAAAGTCTACAAAGCAACAATAGAGTTTCAAAGAGCAATGCCGCACCTTCTCAATGACAGCCCAAAATGTAAGAATGTGATCAATGGTCTAGCATGCCCGTCGAAATCCAACCTATCCTCTAGCTCTAAGTTGCCTCAGCTGAAGCTCCCATAAAACTTCATATGGAGGACCATAGCATAGAGTTTTGAGAATGTGTTGCCAATCATGATTGTTCTGTAGTTATCAAGATCTACACTAGAGCCCAATTTTTGGATCAGGTGTGGTGTGACCAAGGTTGCAGGAAACCTATAGGGACCACATGGTTGAACAGATCGACCAAGTGACAATCCAAAGCGTGGAGACCATGCTTGAAGAGTTATGCCTAGAGCCTTCCTCATCCGTTGCTTTGCTAGTATTCATCAACCAAACTGCCTCTCGGATATCTCAATAAGAGAATAAGTAGCAAGGGGGGTAAGTGGGAGGAGGCAGAGGTAAAATAGATTAGAGGATTCCACAGAGCTTAGTGTGATACTTAGCTTGAAGAAGACTTGGAGATTATATCGATGTTCTCTATGTTACCAATCAAACTGGCAGTCCTTTGAAGCAGACTGTGTATGACTTGGTAAGCATGTGTCAGGAGGCAAGACCCACTGTCGCCTCGGTCTAACTCCTAACTTCTTTGGGCAACTCCTAACCCAGGGGAGAGTCCCTATTCAATGAAGTGAGTACCTGCAATTGTCATGGACCTGCAAATACCCCTCTGCTAACCTTATAGATAAGATCAGTGCCTTATATGTAGTCAACAATCAGTGATAAAGGTCTAGAAATCATATGAAAGAAGTCGATTCATTTCAGTTGATTATTACCAGCAAGATATCAATTAAATATCAGCACTATAACACAGCCTAAAATCCAAGACAAATCTCCAGCTTTCCAACTGAAAATAAAGCTACTGTACTTACGCAGCCACTGTTAATTGGATTCTGTTGCTTAACACAGTATATACCAGAACTGAAAGATGCTTCACAGGTTACAAAATACACACAGAAAATTCAACCTTGGAAGGATGACAACCATATGATAAGGACGAGCTAAACAACCCAGTCAAATCTGCAAAAAAAGATCTGCTGTATTTTCGTTTTGACAGTCTGCAAAAAATTTCAGCTTGACAGTTTCATGCTTCCCAAGGTGACAGAACAAGACGCCCTTGATGATTTGCGGATAATTCAGGTAGGGCGAGTTTAGGGGGTGGACCAGATTTACCAACTTCCAAATATTTTTTTGGGTTTTGAATTTATTTGAATTTTTAAAGTTTTTTTCAGTTGTATACTATTTTAGGGATTTTTAACATATAAATGCATGTAAAATAAAAAAATGCATGAAATTTAATAAAGAGAGTTGAAGGTAGGGTATTAGATTCTTTTCTCTAACCCTAGGGCTATGAGAGATCGAGGTTAACGTCCCTCTACTTAAGATGGTTTTCAATACTTGCAGCTAGGGCAAAACTAGCAACCTTTAGGGTTAGGTAGCAAAGCTCTAACTAGGGCAAATATGGAGAGCTCCTAACAATGGAGAGCTCCTGTAAAGGAAGATCTCCTCAAGCAAGCAGACAAAATGCCAGAATAAAACCTTAATTCAGTCCAAAGCACCTTAAGAGCAATGTTAGACTAACTTTAAGAAAGAAATATGCCAACATTCATCAAGAAATGAGCAAGGAAATACCTTAGGTCATCCTTGAGCATGAGTTATTTCAACCATTCTTAGCATCCAGATTCCACTTAATAAGAGCACAAAATAAACCCTAGATCATCCACATTCATCCTCCAAGCAAGAAAAAGGATCATCCAAGAAAAGTCATTAGCTCCTTCGCTCATAAACCAAGAGAAAAAAGAAAATTTTCATAATTTGAACACTTGTCCTTGTGTTTACAATGAGTTGAGGTTACTCTATTTATATGAGCAAACCCTCAACTTTAAAATAAAATAAGCCTACAACATAATGACAAAATAGAATATTTTAGGGCTTGTACAACCACAACTTGGGGACTAAAGCCTAATAAGACATAAAATAAGAATAAAATATGCGAAATGGCTTCACTAAATGCACAAGTGAGCCAAAAGGAGGACGTCATGCCCCAACTAACCCCAACAATTCTTGTCCCTCAACATCCTCCTTTTTAGGAATGTAGGCTCTCATCTTCAAGGATGACATCATGGAGTCTTGAGACCCAGAGAAAGGGTTTTGTGTTGGTAAATAGGTCTAAGTGAGCGTGTGAGGTGTGCTAATTAGGGTGTGACAACCCTTTACAAAATATAATCATCTCCAATCCATGTGTCCCGGTGGGTCTACCCCTAGAAGCCCTGGACGCCAACCCCTGGGCATATAGCCCATCCATGAGGCAGTCAGCAGTGCCACTAAGCCAACACTCATAGAGACAAAACATAGAGACAAAACCAAGGGGACCTGCCATGACCNGCTTGAAGGTTTCATGCCGCGTTCCCCCCAGGTGTGTATTAGGCGGCAACAATTAGTAGGGTCTCAAAAACTCCAATATCTCTATGCCTCTAGAACAATGCCTTCCTAAGAACGGAGTTGAAAGCTTTCCAAAAGTCTACAAAGCAACAATAGAGTTTCAAAGAGCAATGCCGCACCTTCTCAATGACAGCCCAAAATGTAAGAATGTGATCAATGGTCTAGCATGCCCGTCGAAATCCAACCTATCCTCTAGCTCTAAGTTGCCTCAGCTGAAGCTCCCATAAAACTTCATATGGAGGACCATAGCATAGAGTTTTGAGAATGTGTTGCCAATCATGATTGTTCTGTAGTTATCAAGATCTACACTAGAGCCCAATTTTTGGATCAGGTGTGGTGTGACCAAGGTTGCAGGAAACCTATAGGGACCACATGGTTGAACAGATCGACCAAGTGACAATCCAAAGCGTGGAGACCATGCTTGAAGAGTTATGCCTAGAGCCTTCCTCATCCGTTGCTTTGCTAGTATTCATCAACCAAACTGCCTCTCGGATATCTCAATAAGAGAATAAGTAGCAAGGGGGGTAAGTGGGAGGAGGCAGAGGTAAAATAGATTAGAGGATTCCACAGAGCTTAGTGTGATACTTAGCTTGAAGAAGACTTGGAGATTATATCGATGTTCTCTATGTTACCAATCAAACTGGCAGTCCTTTGAAGCAGACTGTGTATGACTTGGTAAGCATGTGTCAGGAGGCAAGACCCACTGTCGCCTCGGTCTAACTCCTAACTTCTTTGGGCAACTCCTAACCCAGGGGAGAGTCCCTATTCAATGAAGTGAGTACCTGCAATTGTCATGGACCTGCAAATACCCCTCTGCTAACCTTATAGATAAGATCAGTGCCTTATATGTAGTCAACAATCAGTGATAAAGGTCTAGAAATCATATGAAAGAAGTCGATTCATTTCAGTTGATTATTACCAGCAAGATATCAATTAAATATCAGCACTATAACACAGCCTAAAATCCAAGACAAATCTCCAGCTTTCCAACTGAAAATAAAGCTACTGTACTTACGCAGCCACTGTTAATTGGATTCTGTTGCTTAACACAGTATATACCAGAACTGAAAGATGCTTCACAGGTTACAAAATACACACAGAAAATTCAACCTTGGAAGGATGACAACCATATGATAAGGACGAGCTAAACAACCCAGTCAAATCTGCAAAAAAAGATCTGCTGTATTTTCGTTTTGACAGTCTGCAAAAAATTTCAGCTTGACAGTTTCATGCTTCCCAAGGTGACAGAACAAGACGCCCTTGATGATTTGCGGATAATTCAGGTAGGGCGAGTTTAGGGGGTGGACCAGATTTACCAACTTCCAAATATTTTTTTGGGTTTTGAATTTATTTGAATTTTTAAAGTTTTTTTCAGTTGTATACTATTTTAGGGATTTTTAACATATAAATGCATGTAAAATAAAAAAATGCATGAAATTTAATAAAGAGAGTTGAAGGTAGGGTATTAGATTCTTTTCTCTAACCCTAGGGCTATGAGAGATCGAGGTTAACGTCCCTCTACTTAAGATGGTTTTCAATACTTGCAGCTAGGGCAAAACTAGCAACCTTTAGGGTTAGGTAGCAAAGCTCTAACTAGGGCAAATATGGAGAGCTCCTGACAATGGAGAGCTCCTGTAAAGGAAGATCTCCTCAAGCAAGCAGACAAAATGCCAGAATAAAACCTTAATTCAGTCCAAAGCACCTTAAGAGCAATGTTAGACTAACTTTAAGAAAGAAATATGCCAACATTCATCAAGAAATGAGCAAGGAAATACCTTAGGTCATCCTTGAGCATGAGTTATTTCAACCATTCTTAGCATCCAGATTCCACTTAATAAGAGCACAAAATAAACCCTAGATCATCCACATTCATCCTCCAAGCAAGAAAAAGGATCATCCAAGAAAAGTCATTAGCTCCTTCGCTCATAAACCAAGAGAAAAAAGAAAATTTTCATAATTTGAACCCTTGTCCTTGTGTTTACAATGAGTTGAGGTTACTCTATTTATATGAGCAAACCCTCAACTTTAAAATAAAATAAGCCTACAACATAATGACAAAATAGAATATTTTAGGGCTTGTACAACCACAACTTGGGGACTAAAGCCTAATAAGACATAAAATAAGAATAAAATATGCAAAATGGCTTCACTAAATGCACAAGTGTGCCAAAAGGAGGACGTCATGCCCCAACTAACCCCAACAATTCTTGTCCCTCAACATCCTCCTTTTTAGGAATGTAGGCTCTCATCTTCAAGGATGACATCATGGAGTCTTGAGACCCAGAGAAGGGGTTTTGTGTTGGTAAATAGGTCTAAGTGAGCGTGTGAGGTGTGCTAATTAGGGTGTGACAACCCTTTACAAAATATAATCATCTCCAATCCATGTGTCCCAGTGGGTCTACCCCTAGAAGCCCTGGACGCCAACTCCTGGGCATATAGCCCATCCATGAGGCAGTCAGCAGTGCCACTAAGCCAACACTCATAGAGACAAAACATAGAGACAAAACCAAGGGGACCTGCCATGACCTAATCCAAGGTATTTAACCCCCAAAACCAATATAGAAGCTTCAACTTGGCCTTTAAATCAAAAATTTGAAACCCCTTTCTCTGGTAGACCTATATAGGAATGTTGTAGATACTCTGAGGTGTAACACTCTAAACATTTCACTATAACATTCTCTAGAGATCTTGGTGCTTGTATGATGCACGAGAAGAAGACATAGGATTTGTGGGATGCAAACCATAAGATTAAAAATTAGCATTGGAATAGCATTTGGATTCATTGGATCATTGTATCTTGTTGATGAACATCTCTTCAATGTTTGTAGTCAACATGATGCAAGGGAGGAAGGCACTTGAGTTTATGAGAGGCAAAACCTAGAGAAGACTTGAAGTGTTAGGGTTGATGTCCTTGTGTGAGAAGCACCAAGGGTTTCTAGCAAAGAAGCCCTGGAGAAGACTTGGAGCACTTGGCTTGGAGAGCTTTGTGATGCAAGCTTGGACAAAGATCAACGATGGACTTGTTGGTGTTGATGCCCACTTGTTGTTGAACCTTTGGAGTGGATAGGAGTAGCTTGGTGCGATGCCTTGCTAGGCCATATTTCTTGATTAGGGTTTATTGTTGATGGTGGATGCCTTACCTAGGGTTTGGGTGCATTGGAGTCATAGATTGTGATAAGTTTGAAGGACATCTTGTACCAGCTTGTGATAAGCTATTGGTTCTTGTAACTTCACTTGTTGTATATATGAAGTGTACTTGCAAACTAGATTTTCAGCTTATGTTCTCAAGGGAGTAGCTCTAGTACTGTTTATGTATGCTTATTTTGACAAAATAATGAGCAGATTTTGATGAGCAATTTGACAAGTAACTAGAAGTTGAGAAGGCAGATTTGTGGCAGAACAAATTTGTTGTTTAAGTTATTTTCAAATATGTTTATATGTTGGGGATTGTGCCCTCAGGGCTGGAAACATAGTTCCCTTGAAGGGAATTTGTTCAGTGTTTATTTTCCTGGGCTGCCATATGTATTTGGTTGGACATAAGTGAATATATGTTGCTGTAATTTATATTTCAGTTTCAATAATCCTTTATAGATTTATTCTACTTTTACCACGAGCTTGGTATTTCACAATCAATGAGTAGAGATGTGTGCAGATTTTATCGAGGGTTTGATAAATCTAATTCACTAGTCTTGGTCTTGTTTGGAGATGTGATTATCTTTGCAATGTGTCCTAGACTATATATAGGAACTATCTCCCCAAAAAAAGCTGTATATATATATATCGACTATGATTCCCAAACTAGCATTGTCATCGAAGGTAAATCTGTGTAATTGTATCCCCTTCACTGATATATACGGTTCTGACCTAATTGTATTTCGAAATAGGCATCTAAATATTTGGGCATGTCCCCCTGCAAACAAATCCAACAGATGTGCTTTTATTTGCTCAAGACAAATAGTCTTCTAATATAATTACCTTAACAACATTTGATGGCCCCACGTACTCTATGCCATTCCGTAAACCCACTAGTCAATACCCTGAAATCATATGAGCTAAATGGACTAAATAGTAGAGGCAACAATGTCGATTCTGATGAACACGATGAAACATTACTTAAAAGACTATCACTCTAGATTAATCCAAATTGGCACGAATTCGTTATCAAATATTCAACTTGTCCAGATTGGATCTTGGACCGTTTAAGGCCATCATTGATTGTATATATTGCTTTTTAAATGGTGAACAAACCGCATAACATTCATATACATCTAACATTTTAGTAAAATTAGGTCAATTAGTTTTTCAAATTTCCTGATTATCTTGCACTCATTACAACATTTATGCTAATGAATTGGCCTTTAACCTTGCATGACTGTCTTGCCATTGTCAATTACATAAGTTGTGCTTTACAATCTGTGTCCCTCCCCTAAGCTTTTGCTATAACTTAAGTAACTTTTCCTCCCTTCATTCTCACCGTGAATTTAGTGAATTCCCCAAAAAGGTCTCGGGATCTATTTCAATAAGTTGAAAAAGAAAATGAAAAGGGCATAGAATAATAAACTAACAATATATGTTACAGAACCCTATTTTCATATAGAATTGGCAATGCTTACAAAGAAACAATTGACTATTCACTTTACCCACCCTCCAAGTTCCAAAACTACACCTGAGAATCCCCGAGACCAACAAGGAGACAACAAGCATATATGCAAAACAAATTCTAAACATATAGTTATTTTCAAAAGTATGTTTTTCAGCTTTTTAATCAAACAGCTTTTTTATTATGCACCCAATGCATAGCTCTCGTAGGCACTTTTGTTCGTTATTGTCAAATACTGAGGATATCATCCTTTCAATACTGTTCCTTTACTTGTGCTTAAATTTTGAGACTACTTTTCTATTTAGACATTGGCGAGGGCAATTATACCACTGGATACTGGCAGGTTCTGCCCATTACGACGCACATGTACTAAATAGTTTCCAAATGATATTGGCCTCTACCCTAGCATGATTGTATTGCCATCAACGATTACATAAGTTGTGCATTAACATCTTTGTCCCTCCGTTTAGTTCTTCCTCCACAAATTCCCCAAAAGGGTTCCTAGGCTCTATCTCAATAAATAGACAAAAAAAAAGACCATGAAAGAAGAAATCAAAACAAAAAATGTTAAAGAAGCCCTGAATTCACATAAAATTGACAATATTTAAAAAGAAACAATTGGCTATTCATCTCTCCAACCCTGCAAAGTTCAAACCTATAGTTGATAATCACCAAGATCAACAAGGAGATATCAAACCTAAATATAAAGCATATTCTAACCATGTAGTTATTTTCATTAAACTGTTTTCCATCGTGTTATTCAAATTTTGTAATATCATTGTTAACCTAAAAATAACCATAAGCATAGCTCTCCTGGCACTTTTTTTCTTTGTTGTCAATACTTCATATACTCTCTAATGCCTTCAAAAGTTACAGATTGAGTATGAGGGTAAATCTGCATATTCATATTTAATTGACTGGTATGCGCTTCAATGACATTTAAACAACACAGAATTCGCATTAGAGACGACAATTACAGTCTTTTACCCAAATTCACTAATTGGGAAGAGCTATCAACTACTGATACTTATAAATTGTACTACCAAACAAAGCTTTTGAATATTATTTTTTAGGTGAAAGAGTAGTGTTAATATTGCCTCCACCAAGGTTCAAGGTTTAAGTCTCCCCAATAACAAGTTCATGGGTGTGCTCTAGCTCGTGGATGCGTCAAAGGAACCTGAAGTGAATGTTCTGCATTGACACTTTCTCCCAGATTGAGATAAGGCGCACTAGCCACATTGTGATAAGACGAAGCAAGTATATATATATATATATAACTCCTTTGTGCTGTCCTACCTCAGAGCTCTGAAAACACTATGGAAGTTCGGTTTAAGTATTGCTCGTCCATTCCAACTTTTTAAACCAATAATAGATAAATAGTGTGAATTTCTTTAAAAGCAAAAAACAAAAAATCGGATGTTCCTTGTTATCCAAACCATTCTTAGGTGGCCTCTGAATAAAAAATGCATATCGTCATTAAATTGGGTTCAACAAAATCAAATGTTGACGAAACAGGAATTGGCCAATTTCATGAAATTTGTTGCTTTCTGTGATTAAAAGCAGCGATGAAAATAATCTACTGAAATTATGAAATTGCGAGAGTGGAGAGAAAGGGGAAGAACGTACAATATCCGTGGCGGTGAACATCCAGCGCTCCCGATGGGAAGAAGTGAGAAAATCCCCCATTGTGATCTTCAAAATAGTTATAAAGGTGCTGCGAAATTTTATATGCAGAACCCTCGGCAAAAATCCTATGGACTGTATATGAAGAGCAACTGTTTTCCTCCTAGTTTAATGTATCTTCGAACCCTGATGAAAACTCTTGAGACACAATGTCAGCGGTTCAAATGCCAAGAAAGCTTGAAATATTTCTGTTAAAGTATTTCAGAGCAAAGGAACCCGATGCATCAGGGGTGAGGCTTTCTTGCTCCCTGCTGGTATTTTTACATACAAATTCTAACCATTTATATCAATTTTGTATGTTTTCTTTTTTGGTTTTTCTTCTAACAATAGATCATTGTGCCCCAAACTGAATACATTTTTGCACCGATAGAGCTTTGGACTTGCACTCAACATCATTCTTCTATTATTGTTTATTTAAAATATTTTTCTAATTTTTAATTTTCCGTGTCCACTTGAATCATTCAAAATGATCAAATGTTGTGGAAATTTACGTTCTCAAATTGTGTTATTTAATTTGAACTTTAAGTGAGCGACTTAAATTTAGTTTTCACGAACAACTTCATTTTTTATCTATTTAATTTTTCATAATTTCATGATCTTGACCAGCTTAAAATGAGCTAAAACCTTTATAGCCAAAGTTCCATAGTCAAAGTTATCATCGAACAAGTAGAATTATCACAATGTCATGTGAGACTCCTTTGTTTGTGGGACAAGCGAGCCCCTCTATCATGGGCCTAGCAGATATAGCTTGAAACCAAAGCTCGTCCCCTTTCCACTAAGTCATGTGGCATTGCCCGGGCAACCTTACGGGCGGTAAGACCATCCTGGGTTGGAAGCCCGACAAACTACGCCTACCGAAAACACACTTATACTTATTCTTATTCAATTGTTAGACTTAGCCAATTTATGTGTTAACACTTATCCCTATTTACAGTTAGCCAAAATATGCTAATAGAAAGACAAAGTGTGGCGGCACCCCCTGAATCTTCATAATACAAGATCAAGGTTACAATTACATTCAAGATGGGTGCACCTGCAAGCCATCAACTCATGAGAGTGCCCAACTAGCAAACCTCTTAAGAAACCCCAAGATTTTAACCCTTCTACTAAGAGTCGTCATTGTCTTGATAGTCTCCCCTTGAAGCCCTCGCAGGACCGCCTCTTGTGGATCCTATCCAAAAAATCACTTAGGTGACCATGCACAGTGCGCCTAGTCTGCCTTGGCTAGACTAGCGCCCAAATCGTTTCCGTTATACTTGCACCTAAACTGTGTATGTTTTTGTTTTGCGTCTTGCTTGAAATCTTCTTGAGTCTTCCCCCCAAATGCATCATCGCCTTTGGATACTTATACTCACCCAAGTGTGCCAAGGGGTCGTGCTCCCTCCTTGAGCCGACTTCCAACTTGGGCGCACTTCTATCGAAGTGTGGTATGTATCGGGTGCTCCCCTCTTGGGTGCACTTCTACCGATGCTCATGTCACATGTCGACGCTCGTGCTTCCTTGGTTTTTGACAAATCCCTTTATGGGTTTGGACGCTCACCTACACCTATACCGGATGGTCACTTGCCGATGTGTCCTATCTAGTGCCCACGTCTTATGTCGACGCCTGCTGTGATGTCTATCAGGTCCACTTTCTTGCCCAAGTGTCTGGGTATGGTGCCACCCAATGTGGGCACACACCCCATGACAATCTCTCGTATGGCATTAGACAATCTTTGGGGCTTCCAAGTTGTGTTGTTTTCCAATGCTTGTCATGGGTGGCGAGGTGGTCAAGGCACCATCCCACCAAGATCATGACACCCTCCTTGCTCAAGTGTACATACCCCACCCCCCTCTGGATTCAAACTTGTGAACTCCAAGGAGGGAACACATGTCCTTAATCGTTATGCCCACTTAAGTAGTAATCCCCCTCTAATTATATGGGTTGTGAATAATACCACATGCATAATAGTGGTGAGACAGAGATGGTCTATAAATAATTATCCATACCTAAACTTTTAAAGCTACAATAAGTAAGGCTATAAATTTTGCTTTCATCTATGAAAAATTAAATATTATGTGATTAAAAATGCTAAGCATGTTGCAAGTTTACCAATTATAAGGATGCTCTAAGACATTGTCACCTCCATTTGAATATTTGTATGTAAGGTAGCGAGGTGGAGCTTGAGCTAAGGCATCTTTCTAGCCTTTTGGAACACTAGAGAGTGACTCCTAGCATTATTAGTCATGTCCCTCCATGTGCTCATTCTACTGTTGGTTTAGTGCATTCCCACAAATCTAGCAGTTATCCATGCCATATAGTTGATCATCTTGTTCGAGAATGCAAAGAATGTGAAAGTCTTAGTTGACCAGCTCCTTCTTGGCCTAATAATGATAAATTCCCTCTATTAGAGTTATCCATTTAAACGAAGAAGCGACATGGTTAGCGAGATAATGATGGATGGAGCAAAAGCCCCTTTATTGACAAGCTTGCCATGGATGCTTAGCGCTCAAACCTTGATGACAAGGGCACTTCACCTGACACAAGGATTGTTCATGTCATCGCTTGGTGTTTTACTTTATGGCAACCAACCAGCCTTGTTGGTTCGCAATACAATCCAAGGTCAACATAGTGTCCAACAATGGTGATATAGTCTAGTGTAAACATATTAATCCCTTGTTATAAGGAAAGTGTCACTGAAAACCCATTGTCTAAACTTAAGATAATGCAATACTGTTAACAAAGAAAGTTGTGACCATATATGTTTTATTATTCATCGCACTTAGCATTACTTCCATTTAGTCTAATCTCCTAAACTACATACACATACTCATATATTCCCCATAAAGTAACAAACAAATCCATGACTAGTGGGAGCTAAACAACTAACAAAACTATCAACCCAATCCCAGCCTTGATCTTTAGATTATATAGCCATCACCTTTGGGTGGGAAAATGAATTCAAACATCCTTTTGTGGTTGGTTGTTTGACCAATGGCCATTACTCTCCATTGCCTACTCCAACATGACATGCACTGGCTTTAGTTGTTCCCCTTCCTTAAAACTCAAAATCACTTCCATCAAGATGTATCACCTACTCCAACAACTTTTCCATTAACTTCACATGCAATTTGGCTTTGAATTCCCCAAAAATATGTGTCATTAATTATTGGTCTTACCTATTGACCTAGCGTCGGCTACTAACAACACACCAATGTG
Source organism: Larix sibirica (assembly GCA_004151065.3). Classification (NCBI taxonomy): domain Eukaryota; kingdom Viridiplantae; phylum Streptophyta; class Pinopsida; order Pinales; family Pinaceae; genus Larix; species Larix sibirica. Next base: position 11,713 of record NWUY0300009197.1, on the reverse strand, counting down.
TTCTTACCTAAAATAAACAGGCCAACAAACTCCAACCACACCTATCAACTATCATTTGAATCAACTCTTACTTCCCTCTTCTTTCTTCTCAACACCAAAACGTACATCTTATTGTTGCCCTTCAAACAAAGGGGACAACTCCAAAACAACATGTAGCACATGTGACTTACACTACTTAAAGGCATGTATTTTAGGTTGCCACATTGACAAAAGGAGGTNTCCCCTTCCTTGAAACTCAAAATCACTTCCATCAAGATGTATCCCCTACTCCAACAACTTTTCCATTAACTTCACATGCAATTTGGCTTTGAATTCCCCAAAAATATGTGTCATCAATTATTGGTCTTACCTATTGACCTAGCGTCGGCTACTAACAACACACCAATGTGTTCTTACCTAAAATAAACAGGCCAACAAACTCCAACCACACCTATTGACTATCATTTGAATCAACTCTTACTTCCCTCTTCTTTCTTCTCAACACCAAAACTTACATCTTATTGTTGCCCTTCAAACAAAGGGGCCAACTCCAAAACAACATGTAGCACATATGACTTACACTACTTAAAGGCTTGTATTTTAGGTTGCCACATTGACAAAAGGAGGTGCACCCTAGCTACAAAGGTGTGCACCCAGTGTTGATCCAATTGGGTTTGTCTCATTGTGGCCTAATGAAGCTTAGCAATGACATTTGGCTTGCAATCTTCGATAACATTCCATTGCAAATAGCTAACAATGTCAAATCTATGCTTATGCCTTCGGATAAAACTAGAATGGAACCTCTAGTTGTTCACTTTCTTTTTAGATTTATACCTAGAGCTCAACTCACCACTCGGGATCAATTATGATATAAGCTTTCTACTACAAGTATTGCATGTTAACTTAGATGTCATTTATAGGTTGTTCTACAATCTTGACATTGTTCAACTAGTTTTGGATAGTGGAATGGATGGCCTTGGTCTTTTCTATCATGACTTGGAGTTGTGCCTTAGAGTGCTTGAGTTGAGTGACCAAAGGGTTCTACCTACCCCATCGATTCTCGAGTCTTGAAGTTACCATAACATCGCTCTGGATATTGGAGTTGTGAGACTTTCTTCTAATCTTTAAGTTGCAATGGAGAAGCATGAAACTTCTCAACAAAAGTAGAAGGTTTCATATCATCACCCATATATTTAAGCTTTGGATCATCGACCTACACCACAGGCCACATTAGTGTGAACTGTTGTTGGACTACTTCAAGTTCAACTAACAAGGTATGCTTGTTGTGACATAGAGTATTGTGTTTCCCAGTTGCATCATCTAATTAAACTTGGAGTTGTTGATTGTATTACTAGAGTTCAGAGCTATCTCACCCACTTTTGCACTCAATGAACAATCTCTTTACCTCTCTCTCAATACAAGTACTTAATATGTTTTTTTGTTGCTATAGTTATTGTTGATGGAATTACTTTGTTGTAGTTACGATGGTATTGTTGGTTAAATTGTTACACTTGTTGTTTTTGTAAATTATTAGATTGGAACTGAGTTACTTGCTTTAATTATTCGAAGAAGAAAAAAATTACGATGAGGCAAATATCATCGTCTTGAGAAGGAGGGTTGTTACACCTCATCACCACCTACACTTGAACAAATCAAATATTTTTATACGAGGATGGTGGATGTATAAGCAAGGCTTGACCAAAATTAGCAGAAGGATTTTTTGAGTGATGGTCTTCTTTACTAGAGGAATGAGGAATTGCTACAATGGCCTCACAGCTTTCCAACTCAATCAAACCACCAATGTCCACCTAAGGAATGCCATCATTACCTAGAATGCAAACAACCTATAGTGCACTTATATCCCTCTTGAGGTCAGGGGTAACATTAGACTAGATGGTAGGGACACTAGTCGAGACAAGGGCTACATATTCAATGATTGTAGACACCCTTAAGGTTACAATGGTAAAAACAAGCTTGTGGGCAACTTGCACAATTGGTTTGTGGAGCAATCGATGTTTCTACAAGTTTTTTCCAAGATACATGGTGGTTCAATGCTCAATGTCTAGTGTGTTTGTGTCTTTTTAGTGACAATGCCACCTCCAACGAGGAAATTAGCAATATTTTTTAGGCTTGACTTAAGCTCTCGATTTGTGATGACAACAACATTTGAGATTTGATCTCGCAAGACGTGTTGCAATTGAACTATAGGAGGGGTTGATGCTTGATTGTTCACATTAGTAGAATTACCCTTCACTATACACTTATCATTTTTATCAAAGTTGGTGGTGTCTTAATCTTCTTTTCCACTTGGATTTTGGATGTCATTTCCATGGCAATGTTCTTAGTCCAATGCTTGAGCTCCTGTGGTTGATCATTTGCCTTCAAGAACATAAATACCATTATGCATGTTTTTTCCTTCTTTTTAACACTAATCCAACTAAATATTTCCCTCATAATTATATCAATTGATAACATGAAGGGGACCGATGAATATCAACATGAACCCCAGTGGACATCTTAGGTCTCACAACAAAATTTGAACCCAAAATCCGACG
>NWUY0300009195.1:16673-29668 GCA_004151065.3 Larix sibirica | reverse complement strand
TTTAAACCTCAAGTTTAGTTTCCTATTTCATATCTTAAAAAAATATAATCAAATGTATGATTAAATATATATCTACAATCTCTCATAAATAATTTTAATAAGCCACGTAAATATATTTTTAAATTGATGACTTTGAAATGCAAACATAGATTTTTTTTTTACTTAGTTATATTTACATTATGACTAAAAAATTTAAAAAATAATAAAAAGTCTATATAAAATAAATCCACATCATTTATTATGAGACAATTTAAAACATAAATTGGTATATTTGGTATTTTTAATATTAATATAATTTAAAACATAATTTTGCACCACTCTCCCAAGACTAGTAAAATAGACCCAAAATCAAAATTTAAGTAGTCTTCCCCAAAAGGAAACAAGACTTTACTAAAGAGTTTGAGAATTGTTATGAGTCTATAAAGTTAGGTTGCCAAGAAACCAAAAGCAGCACTGGAGACTGTAGTGACAAATCGACACCGAAATAAAGACATAGGCTAAACAAAATCGAGCTAAAGGTTCAAACTGGTTAGGCCTTCGTGAGAACCTCGCTCCTTGGCGAGTTCGATGCCGAGACAATGGGAAATTTGATCCTGGTTGTGAAGAATCTTCCTAGGACTTCCAACCATTTCATCTAGCTGTAAAAGAATTTATGCATGAGCTTCTCCTTTTTCTGCCACGGTTTTTCCTATAACTGATTTCTGCATCCACCGATAGTCTAGGGTCTGTTTGTAAAGGGTGTTGCGACCTATGGTGTTCCCTCGGTCTCGAACCAGAGCTTCAAATTCATTCCTGATTTCTGTGTTCGAGAGATAGCCTCGAGACACCTCAGCATCCTCTTCTCCTTCTTGAATTTCCTCGTGAGCATGTTTTGAGATTTCTTCCTTAAAATGAAGGGACTTCCCCACAATGTCGTGCATGAACCGCACTTGCGGGCCGGGAGAAGGGCGTGTCGGTTTGGACTTGCGCCTGATATAACTTCTCTTAGAAGGCGGTATTTTTGCAACGGTTGCAAGCGAAATAGATGACAATCTTCCACGAACTATGACCGTGCTGCGGAGGGAGAGTCGCAGGGCAGTAATCCAAGCTCCTTCTAAAGTTCTACCTCGTTTCCTATCTACCTGGGATGTATGGACTCGCTTTCTCTTTCTTCCATCGCTTACCATGAGTGCGGGTGTACGTCCCCACTCAGAGTTCTCCATGGGAGCAATGGCCATTACTCAAAGCCTGACCAAGACGCAGAGACAAGACCCAGCGCACGCAGGAGTGGTTAATCGAAGGGATGCCTTGTCTGATTTATGATGCTTTCTGGTGATGCGTGGATGACCTGGAGAGGCATGTGTCCAGCCTCGTGGTTGGCATGGACAAGCATGTGTCTATCCTCATGTTTGTTTGCCATTTCACTTGATTGGCCCATACTCAACACCCACTGTGGGGGTATCTTTTGTAGTTAACATTAACAAAAACNNTATTCAAAACATGAATATTCAATATTATTAATATATTTTAAATTGACATAAATAAAAGAAACATAAAACATTTGTTGACCTAATGTAAAATAAAATTTAAAATAGAAAAATAATTATAAATTAAAAAATAAATTGCAAAATACTTTAACACATTTCATTTATTTAATTTCCCATTTGTAGCATAAGCTAAACTTGAGTCTTATCTATGAGGGGCTAATTCATGTGGTTATAGGATAATGTGTGCGCAAGTCATAATGATGAATGGTTAAGGTGTTTTGAGAGATTGTGCATTAGGGAATAATGTGATGGTTTTAGGGTCCACACATGGGCCTTGATCCTCAAGGCCATGGCTTAATTCACAAGAACTATCCCAAGTGTACTTAACCTTGAAATAGTCACAAAATTGAACTTATGGGACATGGACTCCCTATTAAATGCCCATTTAATGACAAGGAAGCCCATACATGATACATGATCCTTGACATAATTTTGTGTTATAATAACACAAATTATGTTTTTGTACGATTACATGAACCCTAATGACCATCCTCGATGCAACCTACGAAGGAGGCTCTGAAGCAGAAGAAAAATCTGCCGCCTAAGGGTTCTTGGCCGAAGGGTAATAAGTCGGACACGTAAGTAGCAAAACGTAAGTAAAAAGATACGGTCATTCAGTCATTCAATTAGATAAAGTTGCATCGTATTATGATAATGGGATTCGATCCAGCCGCAGATTTCCCTACGGCTACCTTTTTATTCTGTAAATATGATGTTCATACCTCCTCAGATTCCTATATAAGGATTGTTGTTTCTTTGGGTCACTATGCATGAATTATCAACACTAGAGACCATTTATATGGACTTAGACCTTGAGCCATATATCTGCTCTAAGAACCATCCTATCCTTGGTATTTAAAAACTCAAATTCACCACCATATCTAACCTAACCTTTTTTCGATTTTTGAAAAATGCAATGGTCTACTCGGACAAATATTGGATTCTTAATTCTGTATGTATACACATATTTTTATTTTATTCCTGCAATTTGGATGCAAAGTTATGCTGAGTGTACCTCAGGCAACGACTGCTCCACCGAGCTCTGCGTAATGTGAAAACTGACGCAGAAGACAGCCTAAATTTCAAAACGAAGATCCGTAACCCTAGATTCCAGATGCAGAGACCTTCAATACGGAAAAGCCAATAGGTTAGTAGTTAAAACTACCGTCAAAGCGCACAAAAGTTGAGGCTGCATAGTGACATTTTTATAGCAAGCTTTCGAAGAAAATAAATCCTATGAAGCTTTGCACACTATTCAGGACAAGGAAACTGAAATTTCACGTGAATGGAAATAACCGACAAAGACCTTCTTTGCAGAGCTTTGAAACGCATTATCCAACATGCATTCTTTAGTGAAATAAAGTTCCACACAGTTATGGAATATGAGTGGACAGATGGAATTTGGACTATAGGCTGCTCGTGTCCCTCTGGAAATAAATGCCTATCGGTTGAATTAAGATTGTAAAGCTAACAATAAAACAAAACAATATAAATTGAACAACAAAACAATATAAATGATTGTAAATGTTTAAGATAATTATACTCATAAGTGTTTAGATATTATTTGAGATTTTGAGATTTTAAATTCTCTTTAATAAATCAACAAAATTAACCTAAATATAACAAATATAAAGTAGAAATTCATTTCAAAGACCGACAATATTTACAAAGACAATGACACCTTGAAACAATTGAGAATTACATAGCACCCTGAAACAGACCCGCAGCATGAGCAACATACAAATATTTGTTCACTCTGAAAGTCTCTTCAAAACAACCGTTGATGGCGACGCCCGGCCCAAACCAAAGCAGAACGTGACCTCCCACGATTAGGATATCGATACCGTTACCCAGACTGTCAAAGTGCATGTTGGAAGGTTCGTGGAATCCGAGAATCCTCATAAGTTCAAATCAAAACACCATAAACTTAGCTCCACAGAGAGTTTAAGCACAAGTTCTAACTTCAGGGTAGTCTCTCACTGGATTATATAGACTGAGTGGGTCTGAGTAGGTCTAAGAATTAAGAATATGTTTCTTATTAAGAGATCATAGTTTCAAATCATAAATAGTAAAAAAAGTTTACATTTGTAAACATTGACAGTTAAATAACTATTTAGAAAGATATTTTATCTTACACAAATGTCATACACTAAATTATTATTATTATTATTAAAAAAAAATGTAAAAACACAAACAAATCAAATGCAACAACATTTCTAAATCCAAGAATGGACCTATTACTTCCAAAACATCCAGATACCTCGTTTCTTGAGCTATAAATCCTGTTGTCGAAATGATTCATCTGCAAGTGGTTAATGGTTGAAGCGGCTATGGTGGGAACAGGTGAGATCTATCTCCAACTGGGGAAAATTCGCAGAGAAAAACACAATGGACACTATTATAATGACTTGGTTTTTAACAAATTAACATGTCAATTAATATCTGATTCCTGGTTAGTTAATTAAAACTTACTATAAATTCACAAAAAAAACTTGGAAATACATTTGAGAATTCTCCAGGAAATATAAAGAATTTAGACCTCAATAAACAACATTTCAAATAATCCTCAACCAATATTTCACATAATCGTCAACAAAATGGATACAGAACAAATAAGTCCTTAATCATTCTAAGCTAATGGAAAATTTAGCCAACAAAAATTGAACTATGATGAAATTTGATGTGACCTAAGTTCTTCCACACATAGATACCTCTGTATAGCAAAAGGAATCACTTTTTATTTAGAGAGTTTTTCGAGTTAAGCTTCATCTTTAAGAAAAATACAGACAATAGGAACATAGGATTTGAATCTCTTTTTTGGTTTGTTTTTTATATTTTTGTTAAAAAAATAGTTAAAATTGTATATTTTCTTAAAATTTAGTTGAAATTGTTAAAATTGTAAATATAAAATGTTAAAATTATACATTCGTGATATAAAATATTAAGATTATACAATCGTGTATGAAACGCTACTGATTTATGCTTTATGCTTTATGAGAAAGATGAAACTATTTCTACACTAAAAATAATTTTGTATAAGAATTAAATCATCTAATCTTTCAACAAACTAAAAAAATCTCTATTAAATAAAAATAAACAAAGGCTTTCTCAACTATGTTGAGATGGTCTTTGAAACCCACATAAAATATAACGATAACTACCAAACGATTTGTACAGTTTTTAAAAAGCGGGGATAAAGCTCACAGATCGTTACATATCGAAATATCAATCAAAGCTTTTACACTTCCACAAAAATATGATTTCAAAGAGGGGAGAAACCCCATTTCGTCTTCGTCACCGCTGCTACTGAAAATTTCGGGTGGGATTTTCGTGGGCTGCATATTGAAAAGTCCCTCCCTATTTCTTCTTCCTCATCGTTGTTGAATTGCTTGTAATTTTCACACAAGGGACATCGCCTTCGGGAAAATTTTCTTCGCCATCTGAGACTGCTGGAACTCGTGACGATCTTTTTCATGCGCAGAAGAGATGACACCATCACAATAAAACACAGATACCGGCAACCAACAATGTTCATCAACTAGAACATGGATTTCAATACTTAATACTAAAATTCAAACTGATTATCCAGATGAAAGTGCTGAGAAATACTTCAATTTCCTCTCTTCTGCGCACATTCCGTATATATATTGATATTGAGTGTGGGTTTTAATTGTTATCCTCCGATCCTTCCTTGCAGTTGCTCGGCAATACATTGGCGTCTGCTGTTGTCAATAATTAGAATCTTCTCGGAATTTTCTACGAAAATTCATTCACATGGGTGGGCCTAATAATTTGTTCCCTATATTTAACGTTTGTGAGCGAAGAATACTGGAAGATGCGGGGAAGAGATGTCGATGTAGAGGTACCATGCGGAGGGAGTAGGAGAATCGGAGCCACTACGAAACAGCGTTGAGGATTCAGATCCTTAAAACCGTTCCGCGATTAGTTGCTTCGTAAAGTTACGAATTATTTTTTCAATTTTTTTGCAGGAGTCGGAGATTGCGTGCAAAGAACTCCACCTCAACTGCATCTGCCTCCTGTTTGTTGCAAGTTGCCCACGCAGTTAGATAATGATAGCTTCTAACACGGAAAGAGACAACATTAGTAACGAGTCAACGAGTACCAGTACCAGCAAAGCGTGTAGGATAAAAGACAACCAAAACGCCCCGCTTTTATGCCGATTTTGGGTTCAAAACCAATTGAAATTCATGTCAGAAATTGTTATTTTCTCATTTTTATAATTTCAACAATAAAGATTGCCTATTATTCTAAACTAATTGTCCAAATTTAAAACTATCCAAATAGTAGAAATTGTAATCTAAACAATCCAATTCCGGCTAGAGGCATTTTAGGTATCCCTAATACAACTCCCCAGCAAAGTCATTAATATATGCTAAACGTCATTAATTGTCAAAATAAAATAAAAACATTCGGTATGGAATTTCTGAGGAACCCACAGTGATGGGATGGCCGTGGGGGCGTCTATCACAGTAAACCCGTAATTTGCTCGGGGTTTTGAGATACTCTCGGCAGACAGTGCCCTTGTTTTATGTGTTTTGTTTCGCTATCTCTGCTAGGACTGACATACTCACCGATTTTTCTGCTGAATGATCATTGCACTGACCATGGTTTTTGTATATGGTCCCCTGGACTCCGATCAACACGAGGTGTTGGACTTAGTATCAACCAGGTAAAAAAGTGGGAAGACTATATATTTTTTTTGTTTTCTTTTTGAGACCTGCTGGGTAGGCCGTTATTTTATGCTTTGTTTGCTTGGTGGGTGTGTTGTCTTTGGGTCTTTTTACCGGTTTTGCTGAGATTGTTTTTTCTCATCTCCCTTTTTTGTGGGGTTTCGAGGGATGGGCTCTCGCGGCCCTGAAGCGACATTTGGGGTCTAGACAAACCCTAATGCACAGGTTTCTTATGTACCTGTTGTGTCCGGGAATGAGGGTTGTTCTCAGGTGATGGAGACACGGGGTACTATGGGTAGCGAGCCCGTTGACAGGTCCTGTCGGGGTAAAGGTTGTCTTGGGCCGGGCTTATCGGGGGGTGATGTGCCTGCTCGCAAGGAGATTTTCCTGCAGTTTGAAAAAGAAAGAAAGGGGAGACCCCTGTGTGTACTGGGGAAAGACTATTACCATGGATTTGGTTGCGCTCTGAGTGCCCAGGCACTGGTGGGGAAATTCGAGTATTCACATTTGAAGCGCCAGAAATCCTGGCCTGGGCCGTGAGAGGTGGAAACCCCTGATCTCTAACATGCGAGGGTCCTTATGCTAGGAAGGGGTGGATTATGTTTCAGTTCCTCTCTGAGGAGGACCGAATCATCATTGAAGAGAAGTTACTGGATTGTGGCAAGGGCTCCTTAGTTTTACAGAGATGGCATAATGTTTCGACCCTAGGAAGGAACGTCTTTGTAAGAGGCACTTGTGGACGGTCCTTCTAGGGGTTCCCCTTATAGTGCTTGGAACATTCAGGGTTTCATGGCGGTCACCAACTCCATTGGGTGATTTATCCTTATGGAAGAAGAACAACTCTTCGGCCCTAAACGCAATAACCCCCGTATGTTGGTCGACTTGGAGGCGAGTGATGGTTTTCCTAGTGAGATGGAGATTGTCTGGGATGGAGGATCTTTTATCCAGTGGCTGGAATTTTGGAGAATACCATTTCACTGTCACTCATGCTGGCGTGTGGGTCACTCTAAGGCTCAGTGTGGTGTTAGAACTGAACGCCATGGCACGGATACCTAAGCAATTTTAACCCGGAAGACGGCCAATGGCTCCCACTACCTTTGGACCAGAACTCGACTTCCTCTTCCCTTGGCAAGTTTTCACATATTCTCCCTGTGTTACTCAAATTCTTACAATTGGAGGTAGTAAAAGGGGCCTTGGATTTCAATTTTCAGTCCCTTATTTATCAAGATTCGGGTTCGACATTGGGGGACACTTGGGGGATGGCCTATTTACATCTAGCGACCGGGAGGTTTCAGCAGCGGTTAATGGACTGACTACTGTGGATCCACTTCCTTCGAACTCTCATGGGGGTATTGAAGCTAGCATTTTCTTTATGGAGGGGGGGGGTGGGGGAGTTATGTCCACTTCTCCTTCCCTATCGGACTCCCCATTGAATGAGTCCCAATACCATATGGTGGGGGAGGCATTCCTTCCACTCTGCACGTACTCCACTATTGGTTGTGAAAAGTCTCCTGTGATACCCATCTCCTCGATATTTAAAGGCAATGTCATGATTTGGAAAGCTCGAAAATCTAGCAAAGATTCTGGCACGAGGGGAGATGGGTTGGGTTTGGCGAGGATGGATGGGAATCTTGTTAACCCTCCTATTACTTCTCTTTTTAATAATGTTATGGGAAGTACTCTATCATCTGAGGATTTACAACACAATCGAGCTCTTAGAGAATTGGCCCTTGACAGGGTTCCCCAATGATCTTAGTTTCCTTTAATATAAGAGGGCTCGGCAGTGGCCCAAAGAGGACTTCCATGAAGCATTTTCTGGACATTCATAAACCATCTTTGGTACTTATCCTAGAAACGATGTCTTCATCAATCAACGCCTGTTATTATTTTCTTAAGATCAAACCCTTTTGGCATGTATGTGCCCTGGATGCTGCTAGCCATTCGGGGGGTACCCTGGCTACTTGGGACCCATCGAAGGCTGATTTTTCCTCCTTCAAAACTTGTGCAAGCATTTTAATCGAAGGTAGATTTCATGGCTACTAGCCATTGATTCGGATGAATGTCTATGGCTCGTATCATCAGCGAAAGCCTTTTTGGGACAGTCTTAAATTTTCTAGTATCTTAAGGGATCTAGCTATTATTGTTGTTGGGGATCTTAACCTTACTTTGAACCCAGAAGAAGTCTGGGGTGCTGGGCAACTACTAGATCCTTTGGCTGATTATTTTTCTGAACTATTCAAAGAATGCAACTTATTAGATGTGGTCCTGAATGTCCTTTATCCTACTTGGACGAATGATAGATGTGGGCATGTAGGTATTGCTAAGCGCCTGGATCGGTTTTTAATGGAAGAAAACCTTTATGGGGATATTGGTAAATATCATTCATGGTCTTATTCGTTGGTGGTCTTGGATCACAAGGTCGTGATCATGGAACTGGATTTCGATCATTCCCATCAGGCATACCCATTCAAATTTAATCCTGGCCTTCTTATTGATGACTCCTTTGGTGATATGTTGAGGAAGGAATGGCATAAGCTGTCGGAGTCTATCTGATTATCTCCTCTAGTGAGTATCACTAAAAAACTAACATTGCTGAAAGACTCGGTCAGGAAGTGGGCTACGACTAAAAATAAGGAAAATCTGCAAGTATTGGAAGCTATTGAACTGGATTTACAATCCCTATCTGCGAAGATAGATGAGTCTTTTTTTTCGATGGAAAGAAGAGGTCGTGTTTTAATGCTTTGTAAATACAAGGAAAGAATCCTCTTGCAGCTAGAAGAGGAGTGGCAGCAGAAGAGCAGAGCTATTTGGCTCTCGGCGGGCGATAAAAACATAAAATATTTCCACCGGCTTGCAAATAAAAGAAGGTTGATGAATGCTATTTGGGATATTAGGGTGGATCCCGATAGGATGGTTTTTTATAACCCCTTGATCAAGAGTGTGATGGTGGAGTACGTCAAGGACATATACTCTGTAAGCCGATAGGTATCTCTTCTGAACCAACTGGAGACTATCAAACACTTTTCTAAATATTTTTCTGATGAAGACTGCCGTGAAGTGGGAAAACCACTTACTGTTGAGGAGGTTCACTCTACACTCAAACACTTCTCCAAGGATAAGAGTCTCGGCCTCGACCACTAGACTACGAAATTTTATTTGCACTTTTTTTATCTTCTGGGTATGGAACTTACTGCTTCTATAGAAGACTCTCGGCAGAAGGAGGAGGTGCCAAATGGCTTGAATTCTACATACATAACCCTTATTCCCAAGGTGGATAGACCGACAAATTTCAATGATTACGGTCTGATTTCATTATGTAATCTCATGTATAAAATTATCAGCAAAATCATTGTTGAAAGGATTAAGCCCATCCTGGGTCATTGGGTATCTGCTAAACAGTTTGTCTTCCTACCAAACCAACAGATCATGGATGTAGTGGGGGCTACACAAGAGGGAATTCACACCATCAAAGTTAAGAAACTGGAAGCTCTTATACTTAAGATTGACCTTCAAAAAGACTATAACCGATTCAACTGGTCCTATCTCCGATTTATACTCATGCATGTGGGTCTATCTGTGGAGCTTGTAAATTGGATGATGAGTTGTGTTACTACTGCCAATTTCTCTGTATTGATCAATGGGTCGTCGACTACCACTTTCGGGGCCTCCCAGGGACTTCGTCACAGCTGCCCCTTATCACCTTACCTGTTCATAATAGCTATTGAAGGGCTCAGTCTTCTCATCTCAAAGGCCAAGGATCGTGGGAACATCTCAGGTATCACTATCACCTGAACCCTTTCCATTACACATATATTTTTTGTTGATGTTGTACTTATATTTGGAACGGGGTCTCTTGGAGAGTGGAATATGTATAAGTCGATCCTCGATCTCTTTTACAAGGATTCTGGGATGATATCAATTCGGCTAAGTCAGTATTTTATGGTTGCCAATCTGATGGAGACTTCATTGAGACTATTAAACCACTATTTCATTTCTCTTTTATGGACTTGGATGTGGGCTTCAAGTATCTTGGATTTGTACTTAAGACAAATTGCTATGGGACCTCATACTGGCGGTGGTTGATTCAAAAGATTTCACGTAGAATTAATGGGTGGAGCCATCACTCATTGACTCTTGGTGGTCGCTTGACTTTGGTAAACTCTGTATTTCACAGCATACATGTATATTGGTTTTCATTGTTCATTGTTCCTCTCGGTGTTTTGAATAAGATCAGAACTGAGATTTTTACTTTCCTATGGGGGGGAAGGGAGGGTAATTCAAATATTCATCTCTGCTCTTGGGAGAGGCTGTCCCTTCCACTAAATTCAGGGGGATGGGCTATCAAGCGATTAAAGGAGTTTAATTTGGCCCTCTGTGCAAAAAACTGATGGCGATGCCTATTTGATCAAGGACTGTGGGGAATATTGGTCAAATCCAAGTATCTGCGGGGCCTAGACCCTGTTCATTGGTTTAGAAGGTCTGATAAATCTTGCTTAAATTCCTCGGAGATTTGGAGAATCTTCATTAAAGCATATCCTATACTAAATTATGCTATTTGCTAGAAGGTGGGGAGAGCATACTAATGTTTATCGGAATTGATCCTATCGCTGGAATGGGTAGAGAATCCTTATTATCAGTTGATATTTTGAAGGAGCTTCTATCACGGGGTATTCACGCACTTTCACAGGTCAATCTTGCTTCTAATGAACTATGCTCACTGGTGAGCTCCCAATATNACGGAAAGAGACAACATTAGTAACGAGTCAACGACCACGAGTACGACTACCAGCAAAGCGCGTAGGATAAAAGACAACCAAAACGCCGTGTTTTTATGGCGATTTGGGGTCCAAAACTAATTGAAATTCATGTTAGAACTTGTTATTTTCTTATTTTTGTAATTTCAACAATGGAGATGGCCTGTTATTCTAGAGTAATTGTCCAAATTTAAAACTATCCAAATAGTCGAAATTGTGATCTAAACACTCCAAATTGCTATTGCAGTCAAAATTGCTTTGCCGAATTCCAGCTAGAGGCATTTTAGTTATCCCTGATACAGCTCCCCAGCAAAGTCATTAATATATGCTAAACGTCATTAATTGTCAAAATAAAATAAAAACATTCGGTATGGAATTTCTGAGGAACCCACAGGGATGGGATGGCCCTGGGGGCGTCTATCACAGTAAACCCGTAATTTGCTCGGGGTTTTGAGATACTCTGGGCAGACAGTGCCCTTGTTTTATGTGTTTTTGTTTCGCTATCTCTGCTAGGACTGACATACTCACCGGTTTTTCTGCTGAATGATCATTGCATTGACCATGGTTTTTGTATCTGGTCCTTTGGAGTCCGTTCAACACGAGGTGTTGGACTTAGTACCAACCAGGTAAAAAAGTGGGAAGACTATCTATTTTTTTGTTGTTTTTTTAGACCTGTTGGGTAGGCCGTTATTTTATGCTTTGTTTGCTTGATGGGTGTGTTGTCTTTAGGTCTTTTTACCGATTTTGCTGAGATTGTTTTTTCTCATCTCCCTTTTTTGTGGGCTTTCAAGGGATGGGCTCTCGGGGCCTTGAAGTGACATTTGGGGTCTATACAAACCCTAATGCACAAGTTTCTTATGTACCCGCTGCGTCCGGGAATGAGGGTTGTTCTGAGGTGAAGGAGACATGGGGTACTATGGGTAGCGAGCCCGTTGATAGGTCCTGTCGAGGTAAAGGTTGTCTTGGGTCGGGCTTACCGGGGGGTGATGTGCTTGCTTGCAAGGAGATTTTCCTGCAGTTTGAAAAAGAAAGAAAGGGGAGACCCCTGTGTGCACTGGGCAAAGACATTACCATGGATTTGGTTGCAGCTTTGAGTGCCCAGGCACTGGTGGGGAAATTCGAGTATTCACATTTGAAGAGCTCAGAAATCTTGACCTGGGCCCATGAGAGGTGGAAACCTCTGATCTCTAACATGCCGAGGGTCCTTATGCTAGCGAAGGGGTGGATTATGTTTCAGTTCCTCTCTGAGGAGGACCGAATCATCATTGAAGAGAAGTTATGGATTGTAGACAAGGGCTGCTTATTTTTACAGAGATGGCATAATGATTTCGACCCTAGGAAGGAACGTCTTTGTAAGAGGCACTTGTCGACGGTCCTTCTAGGGTTTCCCTTATAGTGTTAGAACATTCAGGGCTTCATGGAGGTCACCAACTCCATTGGGTGATTTATCCTTATGGAAGAAGACTAGCTCTTCGGAACGGAACGCAATACCCCTGTATGCTGGTTGAGTTGGATGCGAGTGATGGTTTTCCTAGTGAGCTGGAGATTATCTGGGATGGAGGATCTTTTATCCAGTAGCTAGACTATTGGTGAATACCATTTCGCTGTCACTCCGGTGTGTGGGTCACTCTAAGGCTCAATGTGGTGTGAGAACTGAACACCCTAGCGTGGAGAACCTAAGCTCTTTTAACCTAGAAAATGGCCAATGGTTCCCACTACCATTGGACCAGAACTCGGCTTCCTCTGCCCTTTGTAAGTTTTCACATCTGCTCCCTATGCTACTCAAATTTTTACCATTGGAGGTAGTAAAAGGGTCCTTGGATTCGAATTTTCAGTCCCTTATTACTTAGGATTCGGGTCCGGCTCCTGCTGAGGTTGACACTGGGGGGCACTTGGGGGATGACCTATTTACATTAGGCGATCGGGAGGTTTCGGGAGGGGGTAATGGACTGACTTCTGTGGATCCACTTCCTTCGAACTCTCATGGGGGTATTGAAGCTAGCATTTTCTTTATGGAGGGGGGG
>NWUY0300009194.1:21120-52772 GCA_004151065.3 Larix sibirica | reverse complement strand
AAAACTTCAAATCTACCTCCTTATTTCATATTCTTCGAAGTCTTAATCAGGAAGCGGATGTAAAGGCAAATAAGGGCTGCACTTTAGCTCAAGCTGAGCTGAAAAAGAATGATAATACTTCTCTTTGGTCCCCTATCCCGTAGGACAACAATCTTCTGTTTTGTAATAGCAGGATTGGTTTAATTCATTCATGTGGAATGCCGACAATGTAATGGAAGTTGATTAGGCTATGGCCCAACCGTGCTCCTATCAATAAAAGCTAACCGTTCTTGTTAAAAAAAAATAGATCAATCAAGAGATAATATCAAAAGACAACCTGCACCACAAATACCTCTTTGCTCAGCCCCGTCAAAATAACCCATGTTGCGACTACAGTCGATCTTTGGAAATCAATAAATTCCTATTTTGTGGCCTCAGTCGACTAGCAGTTTAGATGTGTAATAAATCGCAAGGCTATATAAGGCCATTAATTAAATTTATGATCAGATCCAAGGCTACTGTTTAAATTTACTGCTGAAATTGATGAAATTATTTTTAATATTTTAAATCAAAATCTGATTTTAAAAATATTGCCTACCACCATGGGTCCCTCGTCGATTTATAAACGATATACCAATATAGAGTTAAAGAACATAATTAGGTGTTGGTTAAATTTTTGTTTTAATCAATTTCTAATTTTGAAAATACTGAAGTATTCCCCAAAAATTAAGTCCCATCATCGATTTATACGAATGAATAAGCTAAATACGAATAAAAAGTTGAATAATAAATTAAAATATAAGAAAAATATTTCTTTTGTATTGAGAAATGTATTACGGAAAGGATGAACTAATAACAAGTAAACTAAACTAAACTAAATATATTACATATATTTATAATTTCAATATAGACTTTTTTCTTTGAAAAAAAAACCAAACAATAGTCTCCCATTTTGAAAAAGAAAGAGAAGATTGGATTTAGGAGTGAAACATGCACTCATTCGCTAGAATTAACTTTTCTAAAAGCAGCCACTATGAAGTGGAAGAAAATGGAGATTAGCTTTGGGATTGAAACATGCGCTTATTCACTCTAATAAACTTCTTAGAGCAGCCATTATTTCACTCGTTGTGTGCGTGTCCACTACCAATTTAAGTGCCATAAAGACTTGTAGTTTTTGTTTTCCGTTCCTTTTTGCTTATTCATTATTCAGCAAGTACTTTGCACACCAAGGTGACAGGTATAATAAAAATAAATCCACGGTACAGTATTATTATAGACAATTTGAAAGAGAATGCTACCTATTTTTTAAAACATATCACAAACTTGATTGGGACTTCAAAAATGAAGCATTTTTTGCAACTGAGAAATGAGTAAAAAAACTTGTGGTCTGATGAAAATTCGTTCCATTGACGCGAACTACAATACAATTAAAAAAAGCAAGTAAACAAAACCTGTTCTCTATAATTTTCACGGTACTACCGTAACTCAAATATCTCAAGCTTGATCGACTTCAAAATAGAAGTATTTTTGGAAAAATAAAAATATGAGTTAAAAAGCTTGTGTTCTGATAAAAGTTCGTTCCATTTCTCGAAAAACAATACAATAAAAAAACCAAGCAAGTCTATCAAAACCTGTTGTCTATAATATTCACGGTACTACCATATGTCAAATATTTTGGGTTTAGAAAAATAGCAGAAAAATAATAGTTTTAATAAGCTTTGAATCCAAAGATTTGTTTTATAAATAAAGTGCACGAGACCTTAAAGGCAGAATTAAATTGTCATCTTCGGTTGACTCTATCTCGCAATAAACAACACTACAAAATTTCTGTCCTCGGACAGATATGCAAAACAAGAATGTAAGATAACTGATAAAAAGCTGAAACATAGCTGAGAGTTTAGAAAAGGGACGTTCCCTTCCCCTTCTTGTCTCCACCAATTTCAAAATGTTTGCAACGCTGCAAAATCATGAAAGCCACAAAACATTAGTAAGAGGAAATCATTTAATAGCAACAGAACTGAGAAGATAGTAACTGTTAAAATCTCACCTTGATCGGATGTTGAGAATAATGTTTGCAAGATTGACATTGCAGCTTCAACACAATCTTCTTTGTTGTTTTTGCCTAGTAAGTCAACAAATCGATATACTATCACATCAGATTCTTTGCAAAACTTATATAAAGGGTACATGGCCCATTCTTGAAATCTTTCACAGGTTCTTTAAGACTAATCTATCAATAAAATCTCCATTTACCTTCTTGTGAAACACGGGTTTTGTTTGCCCTCCATAACCTGATTGTTTTCGATCATACCGTCGTTTTCCTGGCAAAATAGAAAAGTCCCATCAACTTGTTTGATTATGCATGGGCCTGTACCTTTGGTATCAATCCAGACAAAAACTAAACTTACCTTGGGCCGAAAGACTATCCTTTCCTTTCTTATACTGAGTAACCTTGTGCAAAGTGTGCTTTTTGCAAGCTTTGTTCTTGCAAAAAGTTTTCTTGGTCTTCGGAACATTAACCTACCATCATAATATCAGATAACGCAAAAGAAGTGAGAATACCATTCAATGTGATAATCAAAATCGAATCTAGATATAATGATATTGACCTCGCCCCTCTAAGCTGTCTTTTAACACCCATACAATGGAAATGAGAATACTTATCACTAACTAAAATCATATAATTCAAGAAAAAAAATGAAAACCATCAGTAGTGATTTTCCCTGTTTATATAATAGAACTTGTATTTTCAAAGGAAAGGTCATTTTATAGATGGACAGATAGGTAAAGACACAACTAGAGGGAGAAAATACACCACAACATACAAAATTATAATTATAATCAGGGACAACATTCGAAGATGCTTGCAGGTATGAAATTATAAACTATTTGCATGGATCAAGAAGAGCTATGCTCAACCAAGTGGAAAATAATCTTTCTACTATGATCTGGAGACAAGGGTGGCAGTTGACAAAGGTTCTCTCTGTAGCTCGGGGTGTTCCATGTATCAGTTGGGAGAAAGGGCACTACGGGGGGCCATTATATAATGGATAGGCTCTCTTATGATGTAATATATAGGCTCGGCATTACAGAATAGTTAGTGAGTGCTGCGAAGGAACTTACAGGAGAACATGTTGCATAGACTAATTCTAGTTGTAGATGGTTCTCAAAGAAGATCCAATTTATGTAGCCTCTTTTTCCATTTGAATTGGCAATTTTACAGGTATCCATTACTTTTGACCATTAACTAATTTTCTGTCATTCATTTAAGCTTTAAGAGCAATTGAGTGGCAAAATCCAATTCTTGCTTTAACTTTTAAGAGTTGACTCCAGATACACACAGCACCACATTTTCATCTTTGCAAGTGAAGCATTCTTCATATAAAGTCTTCTAATGCCCAAGACAAGGATTTGTATACGACAAAACTATAAAAGATCATGACAGGCTAAAAAGATCATAAGCATGGTATGTCCAGTATCATGACCGTCAGATTGTTATGGCATAAAACCACAGCATAGCAGGTTAAAACGATAACAACCATGGTATGAAATACCTCAATGTTTTCTACTTTCAGTGGCCATAGCAAACTATATTGACCGTAAACTAATTGCAATGATAGAGGAAAAAATCCACCATGGCCAACTGTTCCACCTAAATTCCAATATGAGACTTTCAATCAGGACCAACCCTTCATTAGAGTTATAATCAGAACCTTGGTAAGCTGATCACTCTGTCAGGATCAGAGATTCATAAGAACAGTTGATCAAGAGGTAGAGCTTCACACCAAAATGCCAATCCATATGAACACTGAGAAGTTCACAAATGCATGACTTGCACTATAAACGCCGAAGATAATTTCTGCAATTTTGGAAATGATTTTCCTTCCAGCAGTCATTTTTTAAGATGACATTGAGTTTCCTTGTTGATTCATGTGACTTATATTTTCAGAAACCAGATTTGACACAATTAGAAGAGGCAATGCAGGTAAAATAATAAAATTCAAATTTTGGTTCTGTTGAACTTCTAAACAATAAACTTTTAAACTAAGTTGCAGGAAACTCCTGTTTGCTCCAACATTTCGGTACCCAAAAGTAACTAAAACACCTCAGAAACAGAACAGAAACTAGTAGACACATTCCCAAACAACTTCCTGGCTGTTCCTGGCTGTTTCCAAAACATTTCCAGGTCATTTTAATGGCCGTTTCTGGCTCCCTAACAGATCTGTTGAATAACGAAACACTGAACATCTAAAATAAAGATGCAGAAAACTCCTGTCCACCTCCACATTTCGATATGGAAGTATCAGTAACCAAAATGCCTCAGAAACAACTTGGAAACTCATACAAGCATTTCCAAGCCGTTTCCAGGCTGTTCCAAATTTGGAAACATTTCCAGGTCATTTCTTGGCTGTTGCTGGCTCCCTAACATCTTATCGGAGCCCTGTCAGATCCACAAGACCCCTTCAAACTAAAAAAAACTTATCAATACGAGAAAGAATAATAACATGAAAAAAAAAGATTAGAGATTTTCTAATGAAAGAGAATAACAAGGATTCCTACATCCTGCAAGGTAAGTATTCATTACATTTTTGGCAGCTTTCATTCATTTTTTCTTACATTTTTGTTATCTCTCGTTCATTTTTGAACACTACAAGTCGTACAACCTGTATAATACCATCATAGCCTGCATGTGAGCAAAAGAAGTTGCATATTTTGCCAGAAATCATCCCTTAACTGTAGCAAAGTTCATCATAAGGTAGGTGGCTTGGATAAGAATGATATTTTGGGTATTTTCAGTAAAATTTAATTTTAACCCTTAGTCACATGACACTCCAAATGATTATAACCGAGTTCATTGTCTTCAATTATTGAGAGTTCAGTGATTTTTATATTTTTCATTTTACATTGTGGCAAATATAGCTTAAACCATAAGACTAATTTTGGACATGCATAATATAATGATAACGGTATTTAATACATAACTGAGGTGCTTATGACTATATGTTAGCATTTTAATTTCCCTTCATTACTTTGCTATTTCAAAAGTCAATCTACAATTTTCATATTTTTAAAACGTCGTCAGATTTTAGGGGGGTCACATTTTTCCATTTTGTCCCTGCTCTGGAAACATTAACCATTTCCAAGGTTCGTGCAACTTATGTTTAAAACCATCACATAGTCTATCCTCTCTTCCATAATTTTAGTTATGCAACTCTCAAAAAATTTACCATTCTCCCTCCATTAATCATTGGTCATGAATGATCAACCACAAACTATGTTATGAGAAACAAGAAACATGAAATAGGTATAGTTTAAGGAATAGAACTCTTAGGTTCCACAAGTCAGGAATCATATTCAAAATGGAATGTTTAGGGTATCAAAAAACAGTGATTTTGGTTCAGTTGCTTCACATAGGAGTTACAACTAGAAGCAAAGGTTTATTTTTTCAAGATTTAGAATGGATTACAAATGTTATTGTTTATAAATTTTAAAGTTTAATCTTGTATAACATCTGACAGAGGCACAAAAATAAGAGGCAACAGAAAACAACAGTGTTGTTGGTTTGGAACTATCGTATGTCAACACGATGAGTTTATCCAAACTTCTGAGACCAGTTTGAGTCTCAACAGTAATCAAGCTAGTCCTTATTGTATGAAAGAACACTGTAAAATTCTGCATGTCGCAATTTTGAGAGCACGTAATTTTGTAAGCTGGGCTAGTCCTTATTGTATGAAGGAACAAGCAACGTTCTGTCCCAACCAAGCAAGGAGAATACTTTATGAAGAAGGGAAGAAATTCTCCCCCCCAGTACCATAAAAGGCAGGGTCACATTTCTAAGCAAAAAATGTCAGAAACAGGAAACACGTCACTAAATGGCAATTTCAGCACATATTTCCAGATTCTTGGGAAGTAATATATTACAGCAATCAAGCTTCTGGAATATACAGTGTTCAGTGTCATCCAAGATATATTTCAGGAATCCTGCATGAATTTTTTAAGAGTAAAGTAACACATTCTTCAAGAAACATAGGTCATTACTTGAAAAAGATAGGCAGAACGCCCTCAAAATTTTAAAAAACAGAAAGGAATGTCAACAACTTGAAATAATGAACCCTGACCCTAAAAGTAGCTCAGTAGCTGCACACCATGGAGATTCGACCTTTACCACCTTATCAGTTCATCTCACAACCAATCATGGCAAGCTTATGGGAGCGAAGCTTATGAGAGCTCAGGAGGATGCTCATTTGCATCAACAGCAGCACCACGTGGGAGCTGCCTGAGGTTTCTCGAGTTGTTTCTTTCTTTGTTTTTCCTCATTCTTGTTTCTGGCTGGTTGAGGTTATAGATCCAAATTTTGTGCCTAGGAGGCAAGAATTCCTTCTAGCTATTCTCAGTTATGCTCTAGATTCTTTATAAAAGAAACTGTTAGCTTAAGGGTATGATGACCTTTTCTAGCAAATGGTGGCATGATTTTTTCACATAAGTATGAGTATTATTGTAGAGAATAGTTGCCCATTCAACCGCAAAAGGAAATAGTTACTTAAAAGGGGCACTGATCCATATGGCATGGAGGCAGTGCATGGAAAGCTAAGTCACTTGGTTTGTGTTTCTGATCAACAACCATTAAGTTCAGAAAAATACTTTAAACAATAAAAAATCATCATTATGTTCAAGAACATATAATATATATAATTCTAAAGTCAAATTTAATCCAAATTTAATACAAATCTAAACAAGTGTGAAACTGATCTAAAAAAGTTTAAACAGATCTGGTATTTGATGTTTCTTGGGTATCTGGTAACTTTATGAACTTTTGACACTTGTTGACAGGTTTAAGGCCAATAGTATATGTGTTTTCTAACTGTATATGGGGGTGAGGATTGAGTTTTTAAGCTTTGGAGACCATACTTTTAGATGGTTTCAAAACACGATATGCATGTGTAGAATGCACCTTCACTTCTTAGGAATATATTTTAGTTTATCCCATGGAAAAAAAAACAAATATCTAAATGAATTTCATCCAAACTAAAACAGTTTTAACTCAATCTATATTTAAACAAACTTACACAAACTCAATGCAGAGTTAATTCAAAGTTAATCCAAACTTCATCCAAAGTTCAAAGGAACTTAAATCAAAAAAAATTCTCTAAAGAAAAACTCTCAATAAAACCCAAGTGATGTTTCCCCACATTCATGGATGGCAACCCTACTAAACCCGCCAGAGTAGACTAGCGGGTCAGACCCAGGGGGGTTCAAACTGAGCAAACCTACAGGCATGAAACTAGCCAAATTCCCAGCAAAATTGGTGACAACCAGTTGGAGCTAGCCCCTTGGGCTAACTTAATTGGAATTTAAAAAAACTTAAACAGAATTTAAATGATTATATATATATATATGCCTAACCCTTTGTTTATATTTTTGCATCTATGTTCCTAAAATTATTAGTTATGCTACACCTGAGAATGTCCATTTCCTTACTATATAGCCATTTCACATTACTTGTTTCTGGTAACATGGCTTCTTCCAAGAATAATAGCACTCCAAAGTATCGGAAATCAACAAAATTATATTATCATTGGATAACCATTCATCAAGGCTTGAGATAAAACTAAATCATTTCCATTCTTTCCATGGAGCATCTCCATCTTACATGCCTAGAATATAGATTAAAGTGAGTTGCCTTTGCTAACAGTAAAAGCTCTTTCACAACTCATTAATATTCATATTGTAGGTGTAACAAGTCCAGCTAGACTGTAGGGAACATCTGATAAAATTAAATTTCTTCCACTCTTGATTGTTTCTGTTTTAAGTAAAAAGCCTGGCTAGCGTATTGCTATGTCTCAGGCTGCTACCAAAGGAGCCTGTCTAGCCTATAGATATGTCTCAGGCTGTTACCATAGGAGCCCGGCTATGCTTATAGCTAGGTCTGAGGTTGTTACTGTAGGGCATCAAATTGTCCAGTTTTACTACAGGCTGTTACAGTAGGATATTAAAGTATCCGCTTTCGCTGCTTTCACTTCCTTAAGGACTGATGAATGG
Source organism: Larix sibirica (assembly GCA_004151065.3). Taxonomy (NCBI): domain Eukaryota; kingdom Viridiplantae; phylum Streptophyta; class Pinopsida; order Pinales; family Pinaceae; genus Larix; species Larix sibirica. The sequence continues at coordinate 44,753 of NWUY0300009194.1, read as the reverse complement.
AAAACTGCAATCCCAATACATTTTACCTTAAAACTTCACTATATTGAAACTATTTTCCTTTTAATTTCGAAACTCATCCATGTAAAAAGGAGTATAGTTACCAAATTCAAAAATTCGGCTACATACAGTTGAGTTGGGCATCAGTGAATCCGAAGACACCGATTGATATTAGAAGGTTCAACCATAGTACAGTTCGCATTAGTAAATCTACCTACTGCAATTAGTACGAGGGAAGTGGGGCATGAGTCGATCCGAAGTAACTAGTGACGGGGGTGCAGAGATTTTAATCGTTTTATTACCATTCCATGCTTCATTACTCTACAACCCTTACCAGAAAGAAGTATGCCACATACTTCTGCATGATTGTTATATTAAATATCACGCTAGTACACAAAAAAATGGATTTTTTTCTCATTTGAATCCATGAATCTCAATAAATAAATAAAAATGATACTTCCATTTCTTATCCGAACTTTAATCGCATTGGCTTTTTCCATTCGAAGTTTTATCGTACCAAATTCCACTTCGAACTTGATAACTATAAATGGACCAGCCAATCTAATTGGCTAACAATTTACGGGCATTCAGCACGTTCGCATAAGCAAACCCCAACGAGAAACAGAACCCGCTCATCGACAAACCCAAAACCTAAACCCTCGAAACCCTGACCCCTAAAAACCTTAAACCTTGAAAAACCCGATTTCTCTCTGTTTCACCGGGATTTATCTTCTTTGAGATTTGAAGATAGTTTTCGTTCAATTTTCAGATATCGTTCGTTTCCATTGCTGCTAAATCCTGGTGCGAAATCGCAGAAGCCAATTCAAATGAGAAACGCAAGCTGCTCCTGAACAAACCCACCGAAAATCTAAGCCTTCAAAACCCTCAACCTTAAAACCCTAAACCCTGAAACCTTGCACTTCTCTCTGCTTCTCGCGGGTTTTTTAGGTTATTTTTAGTTAAATTTACAGCTATGCTTCCTTTCCATTATTGCTAAAGACTGATACCAAGTATAATTGCACGAAGCAAAATAAAAATCCGATTTAACGCAGTTTGTAGGAAAGAGATAAGTATAAATCTAACAGAAAACTTACAGATCCAAACGAAAGAAAACTTACCATCGTGATTGGATGAAATGAACAGACCAAGCTCTGAGGTGATGCAACTTCTTTCGATTCTAGCAGCCGCTCCTCGACCACAAGCAAGCTTCAGAGTTGAGATTAGGGCACACGGAGGCCTTTTCAACCATGAGTGAAGCACGATAACACCGTTGATTCCCCATCTCAATGTTAGTCACCGTTGATGATGCCACGTGTTACGGCTAAATCATCCATGCCCGTGCACTCATTAGGGTTAAAGAGGAATACATCGTTGATGTAGAATGAGTGAGATTTTAGCATAGACATAGTAGCGCCACTATTGCTAAAACATAGATAACCACGTGTAGCTAATTTCTAAGGTTATTGTAGGAATGATCGTTGGTGTGAAACTAGTTCTATAGTATGAAAAGTGGAGGGAGTATAATTTATGTAAGAGTGGTTAATCTCTAAGGTTGTGGTAGGGAAGATCATTGGTGCAAAACTAATTATGTAGTTTGGGGAGTCGAGGAAGTATGATTTATGTGCTTTTCTAGTAAGAATTATTTATCCCAAGCAGGGAGAGTAAGAGTAAAAGTCTCTTCCAACATAAGGAAAGAGACCACATCAATGAATAGGAAACTTAGTTCATTGTTGTGCTCCTTTTTAGGTGATAACATGCACATGGTGATGATATGTTGAAGAGTATCAATGGTTATAAAGTTCTCATAAACTTGTCCAAGTGGCTTTCACGTTACACATGAGTACATGTGCCCAATGACACTTTATTAACCATTTCACAACAAATCAAATAGTAAGGGGACAATTCGTTAAAGAGTATTGATGGTTATAAAGTTCTCATAAACTTGTCTAAGTGACTCTCATGTTGACTGTGGATGTATGCACCCAGTGACACTTTGCTAACCATTCCACTNAGCAACCCCGAACGGCTACCAGGTACAGTCTCCTTGACCTTCTGCTCTTTAGACCCTACTATAGTAATTGGTCACATCTTGACCTTTCTGTCGGCTCAAACTCTTGACTTTTGCGGTTTTAGCCAGTCCTCCCCTTCCTCCGCGCTTGGTTCCACCAAACTTGTCATGTCGTAGTTCGACCACTTGTTGAATACTCGACATCTCACTTCACTCATCGTTTGTCGACCATAACCTATCGACTCTCAACTCATCACAACATCCGTTGCGTGCTGCTCTGGTCGGTCACATACGGATTGCTCCTGCTTGACTTGTTGACTTAGACAAGTCAACTTGCTTCCCGCACTAGTGATCATCGGCACTCCTACTGGTTGGCTCCCTTATGTCGATCAACTTCAACTGACCTACCTAGGCCCCGATGCTCTTGCATCACTTAATTCTTATATAATGATTGTGTTGGTAAAGATAGCAGGGGTCTTTCCTTCTAAATGAAATTTTATGCTTGCGATTTGATGAAGTAATCTCTGTATATATGTTTATTTTGCTGCTTGCGACTCGAGGAGGTGAACTCTATGTTTCATGCATTACATAAATCGTGTTGGGGACTGTGCAGAGCATTGTGGGAAGGGATCACTGAGAAATGCCTGATCTCAATGTTAAAATCCTTTTGCGTTTATTTATATGACTTTTGAACTCTGTGCTTATATTCATGCATTACATATATCGTGTTGGGGACTGCGTAGAGCATTGTGGGAAGGGACGGCTGAAAAATGCCTGATCCCAATGTTATAAACCTTCTGCGCTTATTTATATGACTTCTGAACTCTGCGCTTATATTCATACATTACATAAATCATGTTGGGGACTGCGCAGAGCATTATGGGAAGGGACGACTGAGAAATTTCTGATCCCAATGTTATAAAACTTTTGCATTTATTTATATGACTTCTGAACTCTGTTCTTATATTCATGCATTAAATAGATCGTGTTGGGGACTGCGCAGAGAATTGTGGGAAGGGACGGCTGAGAAATGCCTGATCCCAATGTTATAAACCTTATGCGTTTATTTATATGACTTCTGAACTCTATGCTTATATTTATTATTCATGCATTACATAAATCATGTTGGGGACTACGCAGAGCATTATGGGAAGGGACGACTGAGAAATGCCCAATCCCAATGTTATAAACCTTCTTTGTTTATTTATATGACTTATGAACTCTGTGCTTATATTCATGCATTACATAAATCGTGTTGGGGACTGCACAGAGCATTGTGGGAAGGGACGGATGAGAAATGTCTGATCCCAATGTTAGAAACCTTCTGTGTTTATTTATGTGACTTTTGAACTCTGTGCTTATATTCATGCATTACATAAATCATATTGGGGACTACGCAGAGCATTGTGGGAAGTGATGGCTGAGAAATGCCTGATCCCAATGTTATAAACCTTCTGCGTTTATTTATATGACTTCTGAACTCTGTGCTTATATTCATGCATTACATAAATCGTGATGGGGACTGCCCAGAGCATTGTGGGAAGGGACGGTTGAGGAAGCCGATCCTTGTATTTTTTGGTTATATTATCTATCTATCTATCTATCTATATATATATATTGCTTACATATATATCTCGTGGTTAACTGTGCAGAGATTTGTGATGTTATTTTGATCTCTGTATGTTTCCTCTGTTGTGTATATGTATTATTTTAGTAAAAATGTATTTGTCGGGGAAGGGACGGCTGGAGTATCCCGATCCCAAGGTTGCAGAACCACTGCATATAGTTTACAGAATTTATGAACTCTGCGTATAGTTCTATTGTGATTATACTTTATATAAATCGAGATTGGGTATCTTCATGTAGCATACATAATATAGAACCTCTGCGCATAGTATATGTCTTCTGAACTCTGTGTGTGATTATTTTTTTTTATCTCTGTCGTGAAAGATTGGGAAGGGACGGCTGGATGGAATGCCCGATCCATGTATATATTTCAGTTTGATATATTAAATATTAATCTATGAGTTTTACCTTTGTTTGTTAGCTGCTTAAAGTTATAAACTTGCATAAAGATGCATGTACTTATATTACAACTTGAACAAGATATTCTTGCTAGTAGCGCCTTCATCATGGTCGAGCTGATGTAAGAAAAGTTTAACCCTAATTCGTTGGGTAATATCAATGAATTATTAATATAAGACTTAACTTTGGCCCAAGTTATTATTAAAATCCTTATGAAGTAAACAAGTTATGCTATGGGTGATTAGAAGTGTGTCACCAAAATCAGATTGAACTTAGAGCCTCATTCCCTTACCTCTAGTGGATTTGTCACCCAGTTCGGGGGTGGTCTCTCGGCGGAAAAACATACGTCGGACAGAGAACCTATGGTAGGGAGGAAAGTTGCAGTCATGTCCTCAGTCACCCGAGTTTTTTTATTTGAGTTATTGTTGTTATAGCTAACTTGTGCAGAATAAAAGACACTTAGAGCTTGGCATATGTGCAATTACGATGGTCTTGTTATTTAAAACTATGTGTATAAGCTATTAAGATCTTTAATATCAAATGAGTAAGTTTTGATGCATGAGTAACAATGTCTATAAAAGTATTGGTTGCAGAAATGATTGAAATGAATGACTATGCATGTAACTAAGAACGCTTGAATATTATTCTATTGTTATCTAATCGTCATTTTGTTGATGCAAGGATGGTAGACTTACGATGCTTAACGAATTTGAATTTCATTATAAAGTTGTGGAGCTCTTTACCGTTTAATTTTCCAATAAGAACCTGTTTTCGTATTAATGTATTTTTTGTAAAAGTAGATCTCTTCAAGGGTTAATGATATTTTGTTCATAATGCATATGATAATTATAGAGTAAGGAGTAAACCCTTGGTATGGTTGTTTACCTTTTCATTAGAGATTTCCATTTTATAGTGAATGCACATAAATCAAAGAAGTGTATTTATTCTACTTAGTTATTCTAATATATTGTGATAACCATTTTCTTTAGTTACTATTGGAGGATGTCATAAGATTAATTCATTTTAATTCAATTTTCACTATGAAGTAGATTAATCATAGTGCACTCTCTTTCTTGAGATATGGTTTCATGAATGTTTATTGAATGAAATGGTTACATAGTATAGTCTATAGAGACAATATAATGCTAGGGTACAACCAAAAGAATGTAGGGAACCTAAAGATTAGATAAGTGAGAGTTGAAGGTAAATAGTTTATTTCATAGCTCATGTTAATGAAGACAATAAGATTTATAGCTTATCTTTATGAGGTCAATTGTATGGATACCTGTATGCTTAAATCTCTTTTATAAAGAGAACCTTATAAACTTAATTGATCCCATTTTTAAGTTGGAATGGAATATGTACGAAGAATAGTACTTTGGATTTGAAGTGATATGATAGGGAGTTAAGCGATCTACATGAAAAGTTTTAAATTTTTTACTAAAATGCTAACTTGGATTTTTGGGTACATTACACTGCATGCTTTTGTCCTATTAAATAATGATAATTGTACAATTCACCATTACAATGTTGATATATGAAATCAAAAAATGTATAAATTTAATTGATTATATATATATATATATATATATATATATGCCTAACCCTTTGTTTATATTTTTGCATCTATGTTCCTAAAATTATTAGTTGTGCTAAACCTGAGAATGTCCATTTCCTTACTATATAGCCATTTCACATTACTTGTTTCTGGTAACATGGCTTCTTCCAAGAATAATAGCACTCCAAAGTATCGGAAATCAACAAAATTATATTATCATTGGATAACCATTCATCAAGGCTTGAGATAAAACTAAATCATTTCCATTCTTTCCATGGAGCATCTCCATCTTACATGCCTAGAATATAGATTAAAGTGAGTTGCCTTTGCTAACAGTAAAAGCTCTTTCACAACTCATTAATATTCATATTGTAGGTGTAACAAGTCCAGCTAGACTGTAGGGAACATCTGATAAAATTAAATTTCTTCCACTCTTGATTGTTTCTGTTTTAAGTAAAAAGCCTGGCTAGCGTATTGCTATGTCTCAGGCTGCTACCAAAGGAGCCTGTCTAGCCTATAGATATGTCTCAGGCTGTTACCATAGGAGCCCGGCTATGCTTATAGCTAGGTCTGAGGTTGTTACTGTAGGACATCAAATTGTCCAGTTTTACTACAGGCTGTTACAGTAGGATATTAAGTATCCGCTTTCGCTGCTTTCACTTCCTTAAGGACTGATGAATGGAAAACTGCAATCCCAATACATTTTACCTTAAAACTTCACTATATTGAAACTATTTTCCTTTTAATTTCGAAACTCATCCATGTAAAAAGGAGTATAGTTACCAAATTCAAAAATTCGGCTACATACAGTTGAGTTGGGCATCAGTGAATCCGAAGACACCGATTGATATTAGAAGGTTCAACCATAGTACAGTTCGCATTAGTAAATCTACCTACTGCAATTAGTACGAGGGAAGTGGGGCATGAGTCGATCCGAAGTAACTAGTGACGGGGGTGCAGAGATTTTAATCGTTTTATTACCATTCCATGCTTCATTACTCTACAACCCTTACCAGAAAGAAGTATGCCACATACTTCTGCATGATTGTTATATTAAATATCACGCTAGTACACAAAAAAATGGATTTTTTCTCATTTGAATCCATGAATCTCAATAAATAAATAAAAATGATACTTCCATTTCTTATCCGAACTTTAATCGCATTGGCTTTTTCCATTCGAAGTTTTATCGTACCAAATTCCACTTCGAACTTGATAACTATAAATGGACCAGCCAATCTAATTGGCTAACAATTTACGGGCATTCAGCACGTTCGCATAAGCAAACCCCAACGAGAAACAGAACCCGCTCATCGACAAACCCAAAACCTAAACCCTCGAAACCCTGACCCCTAAAAACCTTAAACCTTGAAAAACCCGATTTCTCTCTGTTTCACCGGGATTTATCTTCTTTGAGATTTGAAGATAGTTTTCGTTCAATTTTCAGATATCGTTCGTTTCCATTGCTGCTAAATCCTGGTGCGAAATCGCAGAAGCCAATTCAAATGAGAAACGCAAGCTGCTCCTGAACAAACCCACCGAAAATCTAAGCCTTCAAAACCCTCAACCTTAAAACCCTAAACCCTGAAACCTTGCACTTCTCTCTGCTTCTCGCGGGTTTTTTAGGTTATTTTTAGTTAAATTTACAGCTATGCTTCCTTTCCATTATTGCTAAAGACTGATACCAAGTATAATTGCACGAAGCAAAATAAAAATCCGATTTAACGCAGTTTGTAGAAAAGAGATAAGTATAAATCTAACAGAAAACTTACAGATCCAAACGAAAGAAAACTTACCATCGTGATTGGATGAAATGAACAGACCAAGCTCTGAGGTGATGCAACTTCTTTCGATTCTAGCAGCCGCTCCTCGACCACAAGCAAGCTTCAGAGTTGAGATTAGGGCACACGGAGGCCTTTTCAACCATGAGTGAAGCACGATAACACCGTTGATTCCCCATCTCAATGTTAGTCACCGTTGATGATGCCACGTGTTACGGCTAAATCATCCATGCCCTTGCACCCATTAGGGTTAAAGAGGAATACATCGTTGATGTAGAATGAGTGAGATTTTAGCATAGACATAGTAGCGCCACTATTGCTAAAACATAGATAACCACGTGTAGCTAATTTCTAAGGTTATTGTAGGAATGATCGTTGGTGTGAAACTAGTTCTATAGTATGGAAAGTGGAGGGAGTATAATTTATGTAAGAGTGGTTAATCTCTAAGGTTGTGGTAGGGAAGATCATTGGTGCAAAACTAATTATGTAGTTTGGGGAGTCGAGGAAGTATGATTTATGTGCTTTTCTAGTAAGAATTATTTATCCCAAGCAGGGAGAGTAAGAGTAAAAGTCTCTTCCAACATAAGGAAAGAGACCACATCAATGAATAGGAAACTTAGTTCATTGTTGTGCTCCTTTTTAGGTGATAACATGCACATGGTGATGATATGTTGAAGAATATCAATGGTTATAAAGTTCTCATAAACTTGTCCAAGTGGCTTTCACGTTACACATGAGTACATGTGCCCAATGACACTTTATTAACCATTTCACAACAAATCAAATAGTAAGGGGACAATTCGTTAAAGAGTATTGATGGTTATAAAGTTCTCATAAACTTGTCTAAGTGACTCTCATGTTGACTGTGGATGTATGCACCCAGTGACACTTTGCTAACCATTCCACTGCCTCTTCAATGACAAATCAAATATCCTATAAACTGCTCACAAAGGTTGACATCAAGTATTACAAAAAACATTGATACTCAAGACATCTCATTATTTTACTAGAAAGTTAAATTCACCTTTAGAGAAGCATTTTTTACACAAGTATTGAGGTTGCAACTTGGAGGAGAGTTGTGAGTGATTGAATACCATGTTTGTGGGTTGTGATTCCCAACCATGAACACCATTCTTGCACAATAGTTGATATTGCAACTTGGAGGGGAGTTGTAAGTGATCAAATATTGTATTGGTGGGTTCTAATTCACAACCATGGGCACCATTCTTGCAATTCTATTAACATTTGTAGATGAATCCTAATTTCATTTTCATGGGTTTCAATTCATGCCATCTTTGGTTGATTTCATGGAGAACTTTTTTGAATTTGATATCATGGGTTCATAATGAATTTGGTGGAGCTTTGTTTGTTAATATGTTGAGATATTGTGAATTCAATATAGATTTAATGGAGTCATTGCAATACACACATGTGCGCACACGCATTTTTTGTAAGTTTAATCTTTGCAGTCAATGTGGAGTCATGATTGCGATAATATCCAATTTTATGGGTTCAAAATTTAAAATCCCAATCTCAAATTCTTGGAGTCATAACCAATGCTTCTCAATTCCTTTATGGTGTCCATTATTCACAAACACATCCTCAATTATGAACCTTTGTACTCACCACCTCCTTTACTTTTTTGCAAAATCCAGTTAAGATGGCAGTTGGGTGTAATTATATGGAGCCATGCACTATTGTTGGAGACTTCGTTAACATTAACATTAGTTGTCTTGCTGCAAATAGGCACAATGGGAAGGCCATGTAGTACTTGCGCCCAGTTAGCTTCCAGTTTCTCCTTGTAACTCAAAAGTTTTCAAGGGACTTTATAGTGGTTATTGGAGATAATTTCAAACCATTAGTTCTAAACTTAGGCCAACAATGAAATCCATTAGTGTTGGTATATTCAAGATCCCAACAAGCATAAGGTCTCACCCGATACACTAATTAATATTACATAAACATATTTGAATGATAAGAAAATATCAATGTACATGTAATATAATCATTAGGCATTCATATCAACATGTGTAACACACACAAAAATAGCGAGGAACTATCACAGAGTCTTTTATATTCAATCCATAAGATTGATCCACAAAAAAATCTATGACTCCATACAAGAGTTGACGGCTTCAAACCTTTAACTCTTTTTCTTTCATGCAATCTCTTATGCAGAAATTCAATGGGAAAGTCATAATAGTTAATTGTCCAACCCTCATCCTATCCCTTACACTCATTTATATACGCTATGAATTAGTTACAAACAATCATAACTTCCTATATTGTATCATTCTAATACAAGGATAAGAGGGCGCACTACTTCTATTGAGATTCATATTTTCCAACACGCGGAACAAGAATAGGGTGCACAACACAAAACTAGGTGTGTAGGCTAAACTAAACACACAAAGCAAAACTAAGTGCACAAAGACTACTTCCAGGGTCTTCAAAATTGCAAAATAAGGCACCAACGTGCCCCCAACACTATAATAGTCTCATCCCCAAGACAATGTGGCATATTCCTGCAAAATAGAAGCCACTAAAGGAAGCTGTTGCTTCACCTTATCAATGAACTCATTGAAGCTCTGGGTCATATTGTCATAGGAAGTCATAATTCCTTCCATCTCCTATTGAAATTTGGCAACTAAATCTAAACTTGTTTTGCCCTTCTCTAACTTTATTTGCTCATAGATTTGAACAATGGCAATAGACATTATTTTTACCTCTGCTAACCCTGTAATTTTATTTTCAACATGCTTCTAGAATTATGCCAATCTACTAGTGAGTTTTTGTCATGTCCCAAAAATTTGCATTGGGTCACAATGGCCTAAGCCCCTTGGCCATACTCATGATAGTTTGTCAAATGGATGCTAANATCATTCATAAATTTAACTTATTCTAAAAGTATAAATTTAATTTATTATATATATATATATATATATATATTAATTTTTATAATTTGGTATATTAACATATTATGAGGATCCTCCTTATTATTATTTTATTTATATTTAATATTAATATATAAAATACAAATAATTAAAAACTAAATTAATTTCATAGTACACCTTTTAAATATTAAAAACAACATTTTTTTCATTTTTTTCATTGTTTGTTTATGTCTCAATTTCATTTATATGATGATAATGATTACCGTCCAATGAGACCCATTGGTCTATCAACCTTAAGAAGAAAAGTATTATCTAGAATTTTATAAAATTTGACTCCTATGATTAAAATGTTGAGAAATAAGTGTTCCTAAGTCTCCATAGTTTTGACAAGTTAAAAGATCCTGAACATTAGAATTGTTGCAGAGATTAGGAAACTATGATGGAATGTGGGTGTAGGCACGACACTCTAAAAGAAAGTGAGATCCATCCTCAACTCTCAAATCATATAAAACTATTAAATATATATATAATCCATTAATAAATATAATATCTAATTAAAAAATAAATTTTAAGTATAAATTAATTAATATTAATATTTTCTGCTGAAAAAAAATTAATATTAATATTTAAAGAAATAAAAATAAAAAACAAAATCAATAAATTAATACAAATAACTATATCTGGCTTAAACTAGGCTTAACCTCAACGGGTGAATTGTATATAATCGTATATAACGCGCACCCGTCGTTCACACAGAAGCCATTCATTCATTGCATGCCCCTCTAATCTGTAGCTAAAGTGACAATCCTGAGCCCAAATGTGGGATTACCACTCCTCCCTAAAGATGAGATTTTATTCGACAACACTGGTCACTCCGCTTTATTCAGCTTCCGCATCCGTTTCCACTCTTTCTTTGGGTTTTATCGATATAAAAACAAAGTTACTTTTAATTTAGATATTTTTTTAAAGTTTAATCTACATATGTTAAAATGACTTAAAACTTTCTCCACATCCAAACTATAGTTTTATTTTTAAATTTTAAAATGATTTACAATTTTTATTTATTTTAAGAAATTAAAATTATTATATAAAATATTTATTTTAAATATTGACTTAAGAAATAATGAAAATATCAAATTTATTGAGATATAATTTATTTTTATTTTTCAAGGAGAAAAAAGGTACAATTTGTTATTTTCATAATGAAAATCAAAGTTACTAAAAGCATGATACCTAGTCCCCCACCGAAACTAACAAAACAATAGCTAAGTGACCAAACCCCCCAAAAACAAACTATATTGATTTACAACAGTTCAAGCAAAATGGTATGAAGCAGAAAAATTAAAGAGACCAAAGAGTCCCAGGTCCACGAGAGAGTTGTCCACATATTCATCAAAATAAACAAAACCATCCATAGCACCAATTGCTTCATTGGATAACTTATCAGCTTCCACATTTGCCTCTCTATAAATATGATGGAAAGATAATTGTTCAAAGGATTTTATCAATAAATCCACATTTATGAGCCATGGAATCAATAAGATAGCAAAAATTTCTATGGCAAAAATATTATTATTATTGGATTATATATATATATATATATATAAGAGTCCAATTACTCTGGAAACAAAGATGTCAAAGATAAAAATTAACTAATTCATTTCTGAGAACCCTTTTTTAAAAGTATAAGTTTTTTTCAAAGTACAAAAAAAACTTAACTTATAACTATGTTTTCAATCTTACTAAGCATCTTTGTCGTAACTAACATATTAACTCCTTAACTATTATTTAACCACTAACCAAACTCACTAATCATAAATCCTTTAAAAAAATTACAACTCCCTTTATATACCGAATGATCTATATTAATAAATAGATATAGGCTTGCATTAAATATTTCAACTATATTATAGCAAACAATATAGCAACCATATACTACTATACAAATTGGCTATTGATCTATATTAATAAATAGATGTAGACTTGTATTAAATATTTCAACTATATTATAGCAAACAATACAATATAGCAACCATATACTACAAAATAAATTGGCTATTATTATTTTCTTTTCTATTATTTTTTACAAGAAAGGTATTAAGTTGCAAAAGCTTTGCTACTGTTGATAATTATTTTAACTTTTAATTTTGGGTAACTATTTTATTTTTTAACTATGGATAATGTATAACTATTACCTAAAAGACAAGTATAAACAGCTTCTAAAAGACAGATATAAGCAAAGCAGCTTTCATATTAATTTCACTTATTTAATTATAATATTATAATATTTTACTATTTTTTATTCCCTCATATTATTTTCTAAAAGGTGAAAAAGGTCTATGCTTTCATCCTGAGGGTGGAATTAACCATCATGTTCTCATAGTGAGGGTGGAATTAATTTAATTATAATATTTTACTATTTTTTATTCCCTCCTATTATTTTCTCAATTTAAAGGGAAAGGTGAAAAAGTCTATGCTTTCATCTTGAGGGTAGAATTAACCATCATATTTGTATTTGAACCTACATTTCAATTTATTTTGTGGCCGAATTATTTGTTACATTCTTTGATATTTTTTTAGGCAAGAGTTTAAATTTTTCTCAAGTGAGAATTTGAGTAGAGTTAAATATTTTCTCGAGAGTTTAAATTTTTCTCAGGCGAGAGTTTCAATTTTTCTCGGGTGAAAGTTTGAGGGGAGTTAAATATTTTCTCGGGCGAGAGTTTTGGCAGGGTTAATATTTTCTCAGGCAAGATTTTAAAAGTTTATCGGGCAAGAAATTTAGATATCTATCACCCACAAAATCTCAAACAAAATTATCGGGCGAGAGAGTTAGATTCCTTTTTATTTCTCCTTCGAGAGTGTGATTTCTATATAAGGCGTGTCAATCATCCCCGACCCTCACAAATCTCCATTGTTGTGAACTGTTACTTACTTGGCACAAAATCTTACTATTTACCTCCTACGAAATCTTATTGTTTACCTCCTGTGAACTGTTACTGCTTACCGGCCCCAACGAATTGACACCTCGTTATCTCTGTTTATGACTCTGTCGTGAACCATTTTCCTATTGTCTTGTTTTCTTGTCTTCCTGCCCGGCCCCAATGAATTGACACCTATTTTCATGTCTTCTCTATTTAAGTTCTGGAAGATATCATAATCGAATAAGGGGACATACCATCAGTGAACCTGTTGGAACCGGAACGGCCTGAGAGCGACTAGGGACAGACTTCCGTGCAAGCACATAATTCATTTTTTCTTCGGTCACTAGGTATGTCGTAGTCCCAGGCTTTGAATGTTGTTTTCCCAGTTTTGTTGGAATTCTGATGCAGGGACTCACACAAACCCTACTCTATTTCCCTTAGCCAATCCAACCTAAATTTTTGAATGTGAATTGAATAAAATTTTACCTCAAATAATCCCTTAACCAAGCCAATCTAGAGCCCTTAACACATCCACTTTTCCATAGAGTCACAAAGTGGTCAAGCCCTTGTCAATTTCCTTAACGAAAGCTAGGAGATTGATACCATATCAAACCCTCCCCTTTAAGTTTCAGGGCTAAGGTGAGCCAAGTTGGGTCGAAACCCCCTTCCTAAACCAAACCCTAGTTTCATACAAATGAATTAAAGTAAAGTTTCTTTTAGAATTCACTAGAAAGGAATGTCACATCTCAAGGATAACCCAAGGATTGCCAATCCCACTTCAGTACTAGTCTCCTTAGTTACATACATACAAACGCCTTTAATGAATCCTGTGAACAAAAAAATTGATTGTTGAACTATTTGTTTTGAATTTACGTTTGTATCATTTAGGTAGATTTAGAAAATATTTAGATAGCTTCTTTGAATGGTCACATTGCAACTCCCATGAAAAAAATGTAAAAATAATAAGAATCAATGCTTATGTCATGCCTTTGAAAAAGGTAAAAGCATAGAGTTTTGCAAATTTTGAAAAAATATCTTCTTGTATATCTTGCACAGAACCATAAATAGTATAATATATATGGCTCTGATTTTCACTTGTGCCCATAGATTTACTATTTATTTATTACCCCATTGTTTTAGATTACTATCATTGTTTTAGATTACTATGCTAGAACAATGAATTTACTCCATTACATCCAGAAACCCATTCTCCAATTAATATAATGCACTAGATTCAACTAGAATAGGAGAAGAAATGGGAATGATCTCATGTGTAAGGGAAGATGGAGAGAGAGAAAATCACTATCGAGAAATTGTGTCTACATTCTATCGAAGCGATTATAATGTTTATAAAAAAAAAATGGGCGCAAACTTTCAAAGGTGCTTAGTAATTACTAAAACATAATTGTCCTAAAAAATGTGTGTTATTATCATATATCTCAAACTTTATTATGTATTATTGTCATCTATCTCAAACTTTACTATGTATTATTGTCATCTATCTCAAACATTATTTTTGAGATTTCAAGTTAACACAAAAAGCTTGAACTTGAGAACAATCCATCATAAACTCTTTGATCAGACAGTTAAAAGGCATGTCATGAAAAGGGCATATACTTCATTTTGTTGGAGTATCCTGTCCACTCGAGGTGGTCTTGGGTTCATATGCTTGTATCCTATGGTGCACAAAAACATAAAAATGAGTTAATAATTATGTTGGGTTTGATGTGTTCCGTGATTCTTTCAAGTTTATTTAAATCCTATGAAATACTTTAGTACTTAAGAATGTGATTCCTTTTGATGGTTATGAAATGTAATTTTTGTGTTTCATCTCATCAAGATCAACTACATGATGCTTGATTTTTTATTTTTATTTTTTTTAATCGATTAAAAAACATCAAATGTATTTAAATAATGACGATTAACTAAACAATATGAATGCTTTATTTCAAGTATGTTGATGGCAATTTTTCACGGACATTGTCACCTTATGGCTCTTATTTTATTTAGCTAATAAGTGGTTGCATAACTTAACTACTTTTTAAATTATGTTTATTAAGCTAATACATATTAAGGCCATTTATGTAATATGCCTTAATTATATTTTTATTATATTTAAATCGTATTTGAGCATTATACTCCAACCATTAGGGAAACACTTTTCTTGGACAACTATAATCCTCTTTCCAAAATACTTATCCACTTTCCTAAATAAGTTTTCAAAGTGAACTTTTTCCCTCTTATACCCATTTTTCATTGGCTTATTTGTCTGTCATAAGCCTCTTGTATTTTTATATCCCTTGTTTAGTAGTGTAACTCATCTTTGATTAGCCTTGAATTTTCATACATGTACGGAAACATACCAAAACCATGAGATAAAATTTCATCTCACATGGCCAAATCATGAAATGTGTTTCCATACATTTTTAGGGTTGTACGATAAACATTTCCCTGCATTTTTGGCAATGGTACAGAACCTACACTTGTGTTTCCTACAGTTTAGGTTTCACACCTAATTCCTATCTCTTCTCTTGGACAAAACTATCCTCCAAAATTAAACAAACAACCCTAGCAAAGGGAAGATACTAGTGACAAAGTAATATCAATATCACATACCAAAATAATCTATGGAGATAGAAGAAATATGCACAAACCGCACATTGATCGCATGCTCTTCTTCTAGCCTACAATAATATTTAACTATGCCCTTGGGGATTTTCTCTTCTTCAAATCTCACCTTTATCAAATGACAGTGGATCTTCTCTTATTGATTTCACTTCCAACTTTTTTTTCGTTAAAAAGATGTAGAATATCCTTCTCCACCTTTCCTCCATTAGAATGATTCAACCCTTCGATAAATATTATTAAATGGGTCTTGGATGAGGTCTTGGCGTCATTGTAATATCCACAAGAAAAGCACCCTTTTTAAAGCATGCATTTATTCTTCATTTCATGGTTTGACTATGTCGGCAATGACACACTGCACCACCTCATGCAATGATATTTCCTTCAATTATGTAGAAGATTCCTTGAACAATGTGTAAGGTGAAATATGCATTGAATAATAGACTGTTAAGGTGAAATATGCCTCCAAATATGTGAGACGCATGTTGAATAATGTTTCTTTACCCCAATTGACCTCCTCAAAGGTGAAATATACTGCCAAATATGTGATACACATATTGAACAATGTGTCTTTATAATTTACCCCAAGAAACCTCCTCAAAGTTGAAACATGCCTCCAAATATGTGGAAGTGGCTTCATTTGACATATGAATGGGGCTAATATTCACATGGTAACCCTCCTCGGCTAGTTCACCTCTGTAGTGTGTTGCATGGATTTCGAATTATCCATCCATTGTCTTGATTATGGCATGGATGAAGGATACAAGAATGCTTGGGCTAAAGATCAAACCCAAATGTGTCTTCCAATTGTTTGCAATTGAAACTATTCTTCAAAGTGGGAATAGTTTTGTGAATTTCATGTTTGACCTTAGAAGCGTCCTAAGGGGGAAAAAATGTCCAATGGTTTCTATTGAGGTGTGGAGAAAGAGTCATGCACTCCGGGGCTATAAAATTGGATCCATATGGAAATTGCACTACCTTGTGGGGTGCAATACAACTCTAGAATCTCTAACAAGTCAACCTCTTTCTTTGATGTATTTGTAATATGATCATAGGAAATGACAATTTTGGGGTGGGATGGATAAAAAACTTCACATCCCTATCAATCCATACGTACTGTTTCCAAATCAAGTTCTTATCAAAATGCTTGAGAATGTTCATTCCCTTTGTATTTTGACTCTATCGAGACTCACGACTCTTATTGAGTGCTAGTTGGGCCAAGTACTTGCCTCATACTCGACCCTAAGCTCACACTTGCCAAGAATCATCTAGACTCTTCATGACTCAGCCAAGACTTACTACACTTTCCCATACAAGGGTATCTTCTCTGTTTTTTTTAATTTCCAAGTCTATGTTGAGTCTTTACTGAGTCACCGAGTCATGTTGATACCTAGGCCAGTTAAGTCTTTATTGATTCAAAGTGTGACAAAAGTTTCATACCTAACTACTCATTCTCAAAAGGCTTTACATATAAGGCATGAGCCAAAATGCCAAAGACAAAGCATAAATGAAAACCTATTACTTGTAAACATCCAGCTTATTCCTCCTACCCTACTCTACAAGAGGAAACACTATTTGGTGAAATCAACAACCAGTGAAACCACCTAATTATTTCATCAAATGAATGATATCTACATTTTTGTTTGGTTATGAACCGAAACAAGGACACATTCAATTGTTTGTTTCAAGAAAATATCCAAACATGTTATCCTCTTTCACTGCCACCAAGAAAACATCCACACAACACATGTATAAGTAAGTTATATTTAGGAAAAAATGCTAGATTGCATTCTGGATTTTACCGGCCCATAGAAGGTATACAAGGTGAATTACATGCATCTATTAAATAAAATTGAGGATTTGTTTTCATGTAAGTATCCGATATTTCAAGAAATACGACCTCTAGACATATTTCAACATCAGATTACTCTTAAGGAAAATGATAGGCCATAGAGGAAATAAAGGCAAGTGAATCCTATGTTGCACCCATTGATAGAGAAGAAGTGGGAAGTTGTGTAATTTTCAATGCACAATTTTATTGTAATTAGGAAATAATATATAGAATTAACAAAATTATTTTAAGGAATTAATGTTACAAATTAGGGGCTAACCCCTGTTAAACTAGATGAACCCCTAAGCTTTCATCACAAAGGAAATATTCATGGTATTTATTGATCTAGAATCTCCCGTGTTAATGATGAAATTTTCCACTTCAACTAATCATTTCCCAACCTTCTGATATCCCTTCGGTTCCTTTCCATTTATCCATCTGCTCTTCTATTTTAACATCTCTCTTTCCAATGAGATATCTTGAAAGCACTGTGATTTGGTTCTCATAATAAAAATCCTAAGTTTGACCTTATCCAACATTAGCATGAGAATAGAGCCAAACTCATTTGACATGTTGTACTTTAGTAACATGTAGAATTTAGGGAGGAGTCAACTAAGACAATTTCCATATTTGAAATAGTAATCAAAACATAAAAGGATGACATTACCAACATCTGAAAATGTGTTCTTTTAAGTCAATTAACATGTTGCAACAGAAGTACGTAACAATGTAGAAACCAGGTTAAAACGTGATAAGATCTATTGCATCTAACTGTCATACTTTTTTATTCTTTCATAGATTTTATTTCAAAATTTTATTCTACTTTTACAATAAGTTTAACCCATTGCATTAAACCCCATACAAGGGCCTTAATCTATCTCTCATTACTCCATATGGATCGACGTGAGGCACCTCGAGGTGTTTCCAATGGTTCCAACCCTGGTAGACCTATTTCTGATGAGTGTATTAGAGGCACCATATATGCGCAGATTGAGCACCCCGCTAGATTGTTTGTTTCAGATCCACGCAGCCACTTTACACACTTAGGTATATTCGATTGTCATTTTACATGTTCAAGTACATTTTATTTCATGCTTAATTTGAAGAAATCTTAATGGAATTTTTGTTTTACATGTTTATAATTGAAAATTACTTGTCATGCATAGGTGCATAGGATTAGGGTCATGCCAACTTGGTTGCTTTGGACCCACATTCACGGAGGGCACACTCAAGTATTTTGGACTATTTTTTAACATGTTCAAGTGTAGGCATAATTTGAAGAAATATGAATTGAAATTTTGTTTGACATGTTTATAATTTCAAAATTTCTTGTCATTTACAGGTGCTCAGAGTCAGGGTTATGCCAACTTGGATTCTCTGGACCCACATTCTCGGATGGAATGGTCAGGTATTTTGGACTATTGTTTAACATGTTCAAGTCTAGGATAAATTAAAAGTTTCTTGCAAAAAAATATGAACATAAATATTTTGACATTTTTTAAAAATATCATCATGCACAGGTGCACAGGGTCAGCGTCAAGGAAACTCGATTTCTTTGAACCCTCATAGCAATATGACACATATGGCCCCATATGTATCATCGCACATGGATCAATGTGATACCTCTAGAGATATTCATGGTGGTTCCAACTCTGGCAGACTCCTTTGTAAGGGGTCTACTGGACGCACTGCAGGTGAATGGAGTTC
Organism: Larix sibirica; assembly: GCA_004151065.3. Taxonomy (NCBI): domain Eukaryota; kingdom Viridiplantae; phylum Streptophyta; class Pinopsida; order Pinales; family Pinaceae; genus Larix; species Larix sibirica. The sequence continues at coordinate 25,406 of NWUY0300009194.1, read as the reverse complement.
ACATCAGGATGGCCCATCTACTTCACACATAGATGCCCAGATGACACATTTAGGTACATTTTACTATTATTTAAATAACATTTTCAAGTAGGTTATATGTTTTTTTTTAACAGAACATGCATAGAACTTGATTGTTTTTTGTGTCTTCTTTTAGTGTCTTATTCTATTACTCCACCTAGCATAGCCATCCCACCATCTGATAGACCTAATTTAGGTAAAATTGCAACATAAATATTGCTTGACATGCTTAATGTGTTGAAAATGGAGTTTCACATGTGGTTTTGTAATTGACACTTTATTGTTCTATACATGTGCTAGTAGAGATGTTCCTTCTCTAGAATTGCTTGCTTACATTTAGGGTAGTGTACAATGTGATGAAAGGTTTCCACCAGGTATTTTTAATGAACACATTTTATTTAAATTAAACTTAATTTTTCTGACAAATTATTCTCGTATTAATAGTTTCACATTTTACATCTCATAGGGTTACTTGGTCCTTGTGTTGGATGTCATCAAGGGGAAGAGGTCGTAGGGTGCAAGAGTTTGCTCTCAATCCAAGCTATGAACTTCTTTACCCACATCCTAGTGATATTCCTGAGGAGTTACCATGGGAAGACAACATTGCGATGCTCACCGTTGAAGGGATGACAAATCATTTCACCAGATTGCAAGCTGAGTTTGAAAGAAACAATATATCTAGCAATAGTCGAGAGAGTCTCATGATCATTTTGCACAATTTGGAAAGTTTGAATAGTCTTATCGTAGTATTGGACCATCCACCCATGTTTTTTTGACATGATGCATAGGAGGATATTGTCGATGATGGGTTGCCACTCCTACAAATAAGTTAAAGCTGTAGTCATGAAAGAAGCAGCGTTGTCATTATTTGATTTGCAACTTGAAGAAAAAAATGTCTAAAGGTTGCATGATTTAATGATCCTACCATTGCACCGTATATTTATGACAGGTTCTTGTATGCATATGTCAAGTTTCCAAATAATGATGAGGTGCCCCAGTATTTTGTTAGAATGACATATGTAGATTTTAGGTTGCACATAGACCGTGATTATACAGATATGGGATCAAAATTCTATTGTGTTGGAAAAGGTCGTACATATGAAAGATCCAAATCCATGGGAGATGTTCAATTTAGAGCTCCACTGCCTCACTTAGTACCTCGACAATATAGAATTGTTGTATTCCAGCACGAGATGCAGTCGTCATCCCAAGCAGCAATGTGAGGGACCAAATAAAGGAGCATGTCTAAGCTGCTTTGGTAGGGGTTGGATTAGGCCTAAGTAATCGAATGCGTCCTCCCAGTGTAGATGATATTTCATTTGCTTATTTACTGGATGACGAGTTGAGAGCAATGGAACGATTGGATCTTGAGCGGTATGCATCATATTTTAGGGATAAGTATAAGCAATTGATTGATCGATAAAATAACTCCATGGGTGAGGTAAAAAGGCATTCTACAAACAATGTCATGAAAAAACACATTTACAATATTATCTAGATTGCATGTCACATAATATGTTATTATATATATATATATGGTCTCGAAATCTCATGTTTATAAATGTTTTCAAATATATGCAGTTTACACAATTCCTAAATGGTGATTACAATCTCAACACTGCTCAAGTTTATGGTGATGAACAAGAAGAACAAGTATGAAGTGATCTATATAGATTATTGATTGAACTTGCCAATGCCTAATTCAAATGGGTATATGTTGTTATTTGCTTACAATTTAATGTATATGTAGAGAAAGCTGATGAAGTTATACCTACCTATTTTCCACTGGAGACACAGGTAATGATAATTTCTTTTTGGAAATATTTCATTCATTTTGGTATACTTTTTCCGAAGCGGATATATATTGAGTTTAACTTCGATTTTCNAGGGCCAAAAATTTGGCGTGATGAACTTCTGAACTCTGGCAATGAACAAGGTAGGTTGTTCAAGTCTTCTGAGGTTGACAAGGAGTCCAACTAAGTGCAGCTTAGTGGACAACAGGACACATAGCCTAGGGGCTCCCAGTCACACGTGTTTATGCTTTGCAGGGGTGACTATGCATGTATGTGTTGTCATACCCGTCTTAGCACACCTTATTCATACCCACTTTGACCTACTTTTGTCATGTAGTAACCCTCCTCTTGGCTCAAGCATGCTAAATTGATGATGACATCATCCTTTTGAAGAAATTGTACCACCTAAAGGAGTAGGGCATTGAGGGCAAAACAAATCGCTGACGTTAGTTGAGGCATGACATACTCCTTACATGCTCAGTGTTTCATCAACTTGCAGCAATTCATCTTTTTTATTATTATTTTATGTCTTATGAGGTTTAGTCCCGGCTTGTGGGGGACAAATCCTAAAAATTCATTGAAAATTTATTTTAAGTTATTTTAGGTGGGTTTTCCTAGAAAGGAGGTTTTAAGTTAGCCTACTCGCATATAAATAAGGTTAGCCTCCTCCTTTGTAACTCAAGATCATGGGATCAAATAAAATCATTTCTCTTTTTCCTCTTGTCTACCTTGGCTAGTGGTGCACACCTCTCTTATTGGCATTTTGAAGCTTTCAATGTGGTGATTTTTTGGTGATTGAAGGTTTTACTAAATCTTGCAAGGCTTGTCTAAGGGAAAGAATTCTTGAGAGGGTTACTCTCTTCCTCTTTTCTCTTCTTTTGTGGTAAAATCTTCGATTCTCTTGTCTTGCATTGTCGGACACATCCAAGGTAAGAGTTAATTGAGATTTTTTATGCAAGATAACATTGTATTGTAACTTTGTAAGTGATACATCCCTTCATGGAGGATCTCCCTTGTTAGGCCTTTGGCACCTCTCTTTGCCCTAATTAGGTCAAGACCAACAGAACCTAGGATTTCTTGGTTTTGGCCTAATTCACCAAAATTGGATTGCAATTCTTGAGAGGAACGCTAACCGAGATTCCTCAGTGACCTTGAAGGAAAAGACTTAAAGAGACTTAGGTCTTATTCCCTCATCTTCACTCGAAATCTCTTTTTATCAAAATTATGTACTATATATTACAAAAAATAAAATATTGTGAAAACCCTAAAAAATTCATATTTTTTGCAAATACCCAAAAAATATTTTATTTGTTCCCTAGTTATTTTAATTTTGATTTTCTGAAGTAGTTAAATGCAGTAGTAAATTTCGGATCTTGATAAAATATTGAAAAATCCCAAAAAGTTGAAAACAATTGCAAAAAAGTCAATGTTATTCCAAAAAGTGCACTAAAGGAGGTGACATCATCCTAGGGTTAGGTGACGTCAACCTTTAAGGTTTGTTGCAGATCTGGTTGAAGTATTATTGCAATTCCATCTCAAAGGAAAAGTCAAAACCTAGGGGTTTGAGGCAAAATTGGTCAAATCTTAGGTCACGTGGGAAGACCCTAGGGGGATTTGAAGTCAAGAATATTTCTGGTTCACCTTGACTGCAAAAAAACACAGACCTGAAGTATAAATCAATCTTGAAACATATCATTTATCCACTAAGGGAAAGGTGCCCTCGCGGAAATCAATGCACCACTTAATGTTGGTCATTAGGAGGTAAGTTTTAGGTGTTTCCAATGGTTAATTTGGGAGATATTTCACATTTTATCTTGTCGGTCTGTACTGCATAAAATAACTTGACCATATTACATAGTTATCATTTCTCCACACCTTCCAAGTCAAGGGGTTTATTGTGCATATATTTGATTCACTCTGTTAAGGCATTGCTCTACTAACAATGGAAGGTCTTGTAAGGATAGAGGTGCTTTTTTTTATATCTTACAGTTCTATTCTTACGTTAATCAAGGAGCCTCTCATGGCCCTAGGAGCAAGGCCTAAACAAAAAGAGGATTACATTGAGGTGACATTGGGTGTACCTCCTTGAAGAGTTGTCGATCATAGCACTGGGTCCACTGGGTCCANAGGTGTGGATCACTATCTCCAACACTCCCACCCTTAAGTCACACTCTGGTCCAGGCCTTCTAGCCACCCACTAATTGACCTCAACACTCAACCCTGATACCATACCTCAATACCCAACTCTGGTACCATGAATAACCGGACAGGCTAGGAATCGAACCGAGGGCTTGTCTCCCTGCTGGACTGTTCTACCACTAAGCTACATGCCCTTTTCAGTATCAAGGTGTGGATTGCTATTTCCAACAGCTCTCCCCTCTTGGCCACTGCCAATCAACTTCAATACTCAACTCTAGTAATATGTCGAGAATTAGATGGGCGAGGAATCAAACAGAAGACTCGCACCAGCCAATG
>NWUY0300009193.1:7559-18747 GCA_004151065.3 Larix sibirica | reverse complement strand
TATTTTCCCATGGTTTTCTTATATTTCCCATGTTATAAATATAATATATATTTGTCTATATTACATTTATAACATTGTCACCTTCTTTAAGGAGTTTTGTCCTCAAAGCTATCTTCATACTTCTTCTTTTATTTGGACATATTCTAACCTTGTGAGGACCCATCTATGTAGCTCCAGGTAATGAAGTACCTAACAATTCTACCTTTGATCCAACACTTCTTCCATAATTTTTGAAATGTCACATGTGGGTGAAATTTAAGCTATAACAGATGCCCCCTAATGTGTGAGGTTAGAGAGGACCTATATAGTTGAAATACATCATTATTTCTTTCCCTCATGTTGATATTTCAAACTATGATAGAAAGAGAGAAATCGTTGAGAGTAAAGGACTTCCCATAGGGGGAATGATGGTGATGACCATTGAAGTGAGTAATTGATAGGTGACACATAAAAAGACAGTTTTATACAAATAAGGCAAGCATCCTTATGCTCATGAAATTATGTCAAACTGAATTATAATAGAAGATATCGAGGGGTCGAATTTATAAACTACTAGATGTAGGGATGACATTGACTTCAAGCCCTAACATTTAGTGAATGTGCATGGTACTTTAATTATGCTAATTCCACCAAAGAAGAAAAGATTCTAATGATTGTGAACAACCCACTGGAGTGGGGGACCTGAGTAATAATGAACATGTCGGGTGGGAAACCCTCTTATGTTAGATTGACAAATGTCTTCAATATTTATGACTGTGAATACTGCAACTGTCATAATGTATGACTCCCCCTAATGCGGAAAATGGGTTAGTGTCAAACATAGGGGATACTATTGAGGCAAAGAGCATTGATTTGTCTCTCTTCTCACTCCAAAGTGAACCCTTGTTTTGATGAGAAGGGAAACCAAGTTATAACCATTGATGCCATAACTCTAAAAATGAATTTATATGAAGTCGATGGGAGTTAAAGTCGATGGTAAGGTGGCGACCTTATCACGGGAACAAAGAACATATTGTAATCAACTAGTATGGTGACAGGATTAGACAAGACAAGCTAGTACATGTGAGGCTCGTGACTTCCCTTGATAGGAATAAACTAGTGGCTAGCACGAAGTATTGTTATTCAAACAAAAGTGCAGGGTGTAACAATGATGAACATACTGCAAATTGGCCATGATGTGATATTTTTCAAATGAAGGCTAACGAGGGAAGAGTGAATTTATTTGACAAAACCAAGACTAAAGGTGCTGGTGGGTGATGAACACAAGTACACCGATCAAGGGTGATCAAGAGGTTCTTTTAGAAGAATGATATAATATTATGTGGTTCCCATGTTTTGAGTGAATTAGGGAACACATTTTTACAAATAAATAAAAGAATTATGCGGATGTTTTGTATGAATGTGAAGATGGCTTCCCAATGAATAAATAACATGTAGAGCTTCCCTGCAGGGATGATCAAATGATGGTGGTGTATATAGAGGGTAGGGTCTGTTTGTGATCTTCTCAGGGGTTGGTGAAATAAAGAGGAAATCATATGGTCTATTGATCATGGAAGGGATGAGGGGCCATATGTGAATCGACATAACAGTATAATGTGCCAACGAATCTAAAGGGGGGGGTCATCAAGATGCAATAAGAAAGATGAATGTGTCTTTCTTAGTGAGATGGTGAATTATCAAATTACTTGAACTCATTGAAGAAACATCATGTGTGCTAGAATGAAGGGGGGTTGTAATGGTGCATGCAACCATGGGGAATCATGTTACCGCCTAATCAAGGCGTGCTTGAGTGGAGGTGAGAATGCATTTTATTAGGAGATAATGAAATTATGGATATAACGGGATAACTAGACAAGTGCAATGTAACCAAAGAGGATATGTGGCCTATATATAGAGTCAAGATGATATACCTGTGGAGGTATCTCATGGAAAATAAGTTGTTTCCTGATGAGAATCCTTCACACATGACACATTTACCAAGTCATAATAGTGTTCATGATAAGAAATCTGACAATGCAAACAATATCGACATTAGTTGCCCATACCTTGAGAAATAGCTGAAAAATGAGTTCTAGATGAAGTTATGGGGGGTACAAAAAGAATGGAACCATGTTAGAGAGCTTCCGATATTGATCACGACGGTGTTGATGGTTCGTCAAATGGATTTATGGAACTCCCAAACGAGGCTATTGAAAATTGGACCTTTTGGCTTATAAATAGGGACGGGTCCCACTTTTTGAAATCATTTTCACCATCATGAGTTTGATTCCCTAGAGATTCTTTCATTGCTTCTCGGACACTGGACTCACAATTTTCAATTCCACAATTTTTAGGTAAGTCCTCGTGCCGAGTATTTCATTTTCACTTGTTTATTATTTGGTTTTAGGGCTTTAGAGGACCATACGTGATAAGACCAACTAGAAGAGTTTTTGTCCGACGGATTTTGAAGTGATAGCCACATAGAATCTCATAACTATTCCTTTGATATTCAAGCACCGTGTGAGAGGTGCACGGGCAAGTCGTATGTCCTATGAATTTTGACCATGTGATTGTTCGTCGAATAATTGCATAATCGCTTGGCCAAACCATGCATATCCCATATAGAGAAACCATGCATATTTTTGGATAATAATCACAAAAATTCACACGACTAATGGTGAAAAGGTCATGTGGATTTGGTTTTGTTTGGTTTTTCAATTTGTTGGCTGATTATGGGTGATTGACGCACTTTTATAACTTGCTTGTGCTTGTAGAGTATGTACTAGTGATAATTGCAATTGCAATTGAGTGGCATGAGTATCACTACAATCCGTTGTTGGGGAAGGTGTGGAATGATCCAATTGTTTAATAGTTCCTATGATATGCATGGTTGTTAAAGTTATTATTCTATCCTATGACGAGGATGCGTAAAAATCGATTGAGGGAGTTACTCATGATTTGGGATCATCAGAAAAGATGTTTCATGGTGGGTGATGAGAGGATGACTCTCAAGTGTCTGAATATCTACCTTTTGATGGGTTTTCTAGTTTGTCGGACCCAAGAGGAGACCCACCCTTCTCTTGGTGGTAAGTGGACATTGGATCCAATGATCACTCAACACTATAGGGGTGACCCTAACGTGAATAAGGGCGGGGGAATCCTTTTGAGTTATTTGCTTGATGTGACTATGAGGACAGTGGCAACTCTCATGATTAGAGGTTGCGGGTTATTACAATCCACCAAATTCTTGGTGGTTAAATTCTCCCAGTGGAGAGGGTTCTGGAATGGGATTGGGTTTCCTGGACAAGCATGTTGTTGGTAAATATGTGTGCTCAAATGTCCAAGGTCACTATAGAGGGACATGAGATGTTCACCTATGGTAGCTCCCATGTTATTATTTCATTGAGAGGGTTCCATCACTTTTCAAACCTATGGTTATACTAGTATAGGGGCCAATGGAGCCCCAGATGATGTTATGGGGCAGAGTGATGCCCAAAGATGGAGGAGAGGTTGAACATATCTTCACGTTCCATTACCTATAGATGTGGAGACATGGTATTGGGTCAATTGGGCATATCCACGAGTGGGATGGATTTCTACCATGATCTAGAGCTGCACCCACTTGCTCGTGAGGGTTGGGATGCTATAGGTGAGTGTTTCTTTGTCATGTTTATGTACATGTTTTGATTCCATTTATATGCATGTTTTTTTATGATATGCATATATGATACTAATGGGTGTTTGTTTTTATATTATTGGGTGTAGATGTTGATCATGTACATCCTGTTGGTGTACCTATGGAAATGAACATGCCAAATGAGTAGAGGCATCAATAGAGAGGCAAGGGGTAGGTGGAGCTTCCTCAGCAGGGGGTGACCTTGGCACAGTTTTGGTTGAGCTTGAGCGGTGGGTGGCCATTTTGATGGATTACATAAATGAGCATGAGTTCATCGATTTAGATGACTGGTGTATGGTGCCATATTTGTAGCTCCCAAAGGGTGCAGGACCACGATGACATAAGGTGATGAATCAAATATTGGTTGTTATGATATTGCATTGATTGATGGGAATGACATGGCTCCCCTTCCACCGCCAACAACATCAACACGACCATCAGTAGATTCTCTAGAGGTCACTGTGTCTCTCGTGATGATGAGGCCACCACCTCCTCTAGAAAAACATTCTCCTTAATGTATGGGACTATGAGACCCGTGATGTATGAGGCTATGATCCCCATTTTTTATGTGTTGATACGACCTATGGGAGGTGAGTTTTTGATGTATCCTATGGGAGGCAAGTTTTTGATGTATCCCATAAGGCGATTTTTTGATATGCAACATGTGGGTCGCATGATGCATACTTAATATGATGATATATATATGCACTATTTTGTGGCTTTCTCAAGTTATGTGTTTTGAAAATGAGTGATTATGTACATACTTATGCTTTTAATTTATGTATGGGTGATGATCATGACATAAACATATGGTAAAAACACAAAATTTTATTTTCTTTATTTAATTAGATGTACTATCAATGTAAAAAATTCCAATCTAATACTTGATTAGCAATATGATCTACAAATGCATTAGCACTTCTAGGGACATGGATGAATGTGNGGGTTGTAATGGTGTGCACACCCATGGGGGATCATGCTATTTCCAAGTAAAGGTATGTTTGAGTGGAGGTGACAATGCATTTTACCGAGAGATGGGGACCTTATGGATATCAGTATTGGGATAACTAGATAATTTCAATGTAACCAGAGGGGATACATGGACTATATGTAGAGTCGAGATGATACACCTTTGAAGGTGTCCGTTGTACCTATGGGGAGGAGAAGCTGGTTCTTGAAAAAAAACATGCACACATGGTGCAAATACCAAGGCATAATAGTGTTCACGAAAGTAAATTTGACGGTGCAAGCAATATCAACATTAGTTGATCATACCTTAAGAAATATCTTAAAAATAAGCATTATATGAAGTTTTTTTGGGGGAGGGGGAATATGGCACCATGCTCGAGAGCTCATGACAATGCAGATGGTTTTTCCAACAGAGTTATGAAACTCCCAAACAAGGTTGTTGAAAATTGGGCCTTTGGCCTATAAATAGGGGTGGGTCCCTTTTTTCGAAATTATTTTCACCATCATGATTTTGATTCCCTAGATCCTCTTTTGTTGTTTCTAGCATATCGGATCGACAGTTTTTTATTATGTTATTTTTAGGTAAGTTTCCGTGCCAAGTAATTTATTTTTAGTGGTTTACTTATGGTTTTAAAGGCCTAAAGGATTGTACGACTTCTTGAAAGGGTTTTCAAATCACCGTGTAAATTTTGAAAGAACAGTCATGTGAAATCACATGGTTATTCCTTCAACAGTCATACACCATGTGGGAGGTGCATGGGAGGGTCACATGGTCATGCAACATAACCATATTTGTCCTGCATGGTTAACAATGTGACTATTCTTGGAATAATCGCATAGCCACGCAGCCAAGGGGTGATTTCCCCGTGTGGAGAAACCATGCAGTTTTTTCAACAATAGTCGCATGGAAACACACAACTAATTGTGAAAAATCCATGCGGAGTTGGTTTTGTTTGGTTTTTTCTTAGTTTATTGGTTGATGATGTGTGATTGACTCACTTTTATAACTTGTTTTTGGTTTCAAAGTGGATGATAGTGAGCATGGTGATTGAGTGGCATGAATGCCACTACAATTAGTTGTTGTGGCAGGTGCAGAATGTTCCAGTTTTGTAGCAGTGTCTACAAGATGTAGGTATGTTGAATTTATTCTTCTACCCCATGATGAGGACGAGTGACAACCTATTTAGGGAGTCACTTATGATGTGAGATCACCAGCAGGGATGCTTCATGGTGGGAAACAAGCGGATGGCACTCGAGATCCATGATATCTACTTTTAAATGGGTTTTCTAGTTCATGGGATCGGGGAGGAGACCCAACACTCTCTTGGTGGTCAGTATATATTGGATTAGTTTATCGCTCGGTACCGTGGGGGTGACCTTATATCGAAGAAGGATGGGAGCATCCTTTTGATTTATTTTCATAATTTGACTATGAGGGAAGTGGTGAACATCATTATTAGATTTTTTTGGGTTACTACAACCCAACGTATTTCCAAGGATCAACTTAACCTAGTGAAGAGGGGTTTGGTAGGGGCCCAGGTCGCCTAGGATCACATGTTGTTGGTCAAGATGTGTACTCAAATGACCAAGATCATTGTATATTCACATGGGACATTAACCTATGGTAGCATCATGTGTTCTTATTTCTTTGAATGGGTTCCATCACTTCACCCACCTATGTTGATACCACTGTGAGGGTCGAGGGAGCCCCATATGACATTCTAGGGAAGGGTGATGCCCAGAGTTGGTGGTGGGGAGGTTGGCCATGTCGTCACACTCCACTACCCGCTAGTGTGGATATAATGTATTGGTCCAATTGAGCAGTTTCCATGGATTGGCATGGAATTTCACCATGATCCAAAGCTGCCACCACCTAGTTGTGAGTGTTGGGATTCTAGAGGTAAGTGTCTCTTCGTCACATTTATGTACATGTTTTGATTCCATTTATATGCATGTTTTTTTATGATATGCATATATGATACTAATGGGTGTTTGTTTTTATATTATTGGGTGTAGATGTTGATCATGTACATCCTGTTGGTGTACCTATGGAAACGAACATGCCAAATGAGCAGAGGCATCAATAGAGAGGCAAGGGGCAGGTGGAGCTTCCTCAGCAGGGGGTGACCTTGGCACAGTTTTGGTTGAGCTTGAGCGGTGGGTGGCCATTTTGATGGATTACATAAATGAGCATGAGTTCATCGATTTAGATGACTGGTGTATGGTGCCATATTTGTAGCTCCCAAAGGGTGCAGGACCACGATGACATAAGGTAATGAATCAAATATTGGTTGTTATGATATTGCATTGATTGATGGGAATGACATGGCTCCCCTTTCACCACCAACAACATCAACATGACCATCAGTAGATTCTCTAGAGGTCACAGTGTCTCTCGTGATGATGAGGCCACCACCTCTTGTAGAAAGACATTCTCCTTAATGTATGGGACTATGAGACCCGTGATGTATGAGGCTATGATCCCCATTTTTTATGTGTTGATACGACCTATGGGAGGTGAGTTTTTGATGTATCCTATGGGAGGCAAGTTTTTGATGTATCCCATAAGGCGATTTTTTGATATGCAACATGTGGGTCGCATGATGCATACTTAATATGATGATATATATATGCACTATTTTGTGGCTTTCTCAAGTTATGTGTTTTGAAAATGAGTGATTATGTACATACTTATGCTTTTAATTTATGTATGGGTGATGATCATGACATAAACATATGGTAAAAACACAAAATTTTATTTTCTTTATTTAATTAGATGTACTATCAATGTAAAAAATTCCAATCTAATACTTCATTAGCAATATGATCTACAAATGCATTAGCACTTCTAGGGACATGGATGAATTGATGGTTTTAAACTGGTGGAACAAAATATGCACTCAGAGAAACTTGTGGAAGAGACTTGGATTATGTACATGAAGACATTAAATTGTGCAACGCAAAGCTGGGAATCTAGATGGATGTGGAGATTTTAGATGTGGAAATGAATAACATTGACCAATGATCCAATACAAACATCGTACTCATCTTGGTTATCAGTGGAGGGACCAAGGCATGCACTACCTGTGTGGTAAAACACCTGCATTGGGGTGTAAATGGCCTAAGTGATGGATGTGAGATTCATTGACCAACGAATAGCGTTGTCAGTGAATATTCTATAACAACTTGTATTTGAAGTTATGTGCAAAGGAAATAAAATGGAATCATTAAAAGTGTATAAATCGATAAAAAAAGAAACTAAAAAGCAACTAAAAACATGTGATCTACAGTTATGTTAGTGAAAGTGATAATGTAGGATCCAACTGGAATTTATTCTAGTGTACGATCGTTTTTTGGAAACTTTCACATGGTTGGTGGTGTTGGAAATCAATGGAAATTTCTATATAGATGTTCGTGTATCTATGTGGTCATCTTGGTTTGATGACTATGGAAATAATTTATTCAAGTACAATTCATTGACAAGGTTATAGAGAAGGCCTCCGTTGGGCAAACTAAGCACATAGGATCCTTTATAGAATCACCGTTTGATGATGTAAGGGATTTTCAATAGGCGGGAAATTCCCAGGACTTGGTTTGGTGTCCTTCTTAGCGTCGAAAACAAGAACAAGATAACCTTCGTGAAAGTTGCAAGGTTGAACATGGAAATCATAATGGAATTTGGAACGTTGCGTCATGGATTCATTTTGTTGTGATGAAGTGTGACGTTCTTCTTTGAGGTATTCCAAAGTGAGAAACTATTGCTCTAGTGCCAACGTATCAAGTACTAGTTCAATGCATGCTTGCAGAGTAGAAATCACACTCGATGAGTAAGATTTCCTCGATGCCTTGAATAACTTGGCCCAAGATTGAATCCCATCGTAGTCTTAACATATGTTATGTAGGACCATAGTATGAAAAATAACATATGATTCCAGTTGGTTTCATTCTTGTTCACCATTTATTGGAGCATGGTTTTAAGGACTTTATTAAAAGCCTCAACTTGTCCATTAGCTTCTGGATAGTAGGGGTGGAAAACTCAAGTGTGAATCCCAATAAGAATGACAACTCCTACTAGAAAATATCATTTTAGAAATGAATTCCATTTTCCAAGACCAACTGTTTGGTTACGCCAAATTGTGTGATGACATGGTTAAAGAGGAACCTAGCGGCTATGGCACTAGCATTATTGAAAGTAGGCATTGCCTCAACCCACTTGGTTATTAAGTAATTGACGACAACAATGATGTACTTATGGCCTTGAGAAGATGTGGGTCAACATTTCATGAAATTAATCCCCCAATTGCAAAAGGGACTGACAGTGATGATTGGGTGCAAAAGGGAAAGAAGGGCCCTAGTTTTGATAGAGAAAATCTGGCAATGTTTGCACCGTTTGTTGGCATGAATACAATCATTGAATAGTTAGGACAAAAGTAATCATCACACAAAATTTTATGGGCAGTGGCCAATCTTGATAATTTTCCATGAAATGTGTCACCATGGAAATCATTAAGGAATTTCTCATCCTCATCATGAGACAAAAACCACTACAAAATGGTCTCGGGCTTGCATCAATAGAGAACTTCTACAATGAGGAGATAATCAGGGGCTTCACGATGAATGTCGTGATGATTGCCACATTAGAGTTGGAAAATAAATTTCTATTTGCGATGATATGTGAGGATATATATCATACCATGGATCTTCGATAGTGAGGACAAACACGTGTCCATTCGGTAACTGATCATTGATAGGGGTACCACTGTAACAATTGGGAGATTAGTAATGATCTCATAGAGGGACACAAGTTTTTATTTTATTTTGGGCGTTACAAACTCAAGATCGAATTCCTAAAGAATGAAGATCCAATGAGCGAACGTACTATTGATAAGTTGTTGGCCTAGTATGTACTACATTGGGTTAGAGTTTGCAATCACGGTGGTTTTACGTAGCAAGATGTAATGGCAAAGATTCTTAAGAGGATTACGACAAAATCTAACGGTTATAATTATAATCATAATTTCCTAAAAGCACCTTAGCAATCGTTTAGTTGTTAGAATTGTAAGGTGGTTATTGAAGTTTGTACTATAAATGTACTTTTGTATGTATGAAATGTGATAGGGTTTTTGTCCATTTTTTACCATGTTTTTTGATTTCTTTGTTATTTTCTTTCTATGTATTTCTGTCATGTAATATCAAAGAATTTGGGACTTGATAGCTTGAAGGTTAAATGATGAGTTGGTTAGCTTATCATTTCTTGGATCGCGTGTCATGGGTGTGAGAGATTATTTGTGTTTGGAAGGTGCACGAACTCATGAAGCTCCCAAGTTATTCAATATTTCTTTCAAACTAAATAAGAGATGCCATAAGAACGTGCATTTTAAGAACGTCAATGAAATAAGGGCATTGTGCTTGAATGAAATGCATGGTATGTAGCTTTGATGAGAGATGTATGAAACTTGTAAATTCGAATGTTGAAAAAAGATAAAAAATAATGGTTGTTGAAGCATATTTTCTATTGTTGTTGTATTAAGGTTGTTGAAGCGTCACATATCATAGAAGATATGAACTAATTGCCTAAAGGTTAAATGAATGATTTGATGAATACATGTTTTGGAGAATCAACAAGTTAGACAAATTCTAAATCAATGCTCTCATTTGGAAACAAAGTGGAAATATAAAATAACTTGAATAGACTGAGTTGATTGCTTAATACCCACATTATAAATGATATATCAATTCATAAAAGAGTGTGTACCATCACATGAAGGAACCAAACCCATATTCTAGATACAAGAGAGAATGCTTTAAAAGCTCAAAATCAATCTTTTAGAATGCTTTAAAAGCTCAAAATCAATCTTTTATCATGGGCATGAAGAGACGAAAAGGGCTTAATAATTTAGTAACAAGAGCTTAGGGGCATTTTGAGGATGAATTCTTGAGAAATCAATGGACAATGGTCATTCATAATCACATGAAACACTTAGACTACACTAAAGATGCTTGCATATACTATTTTTGTAAATTCCTATATGGAATGTGTTGAGGTCACTAGAAGTTACTAGAGCAAGAAAATCTTGGCTACGATGCTTCCAATGGTCAATGAGAAACAACCGTCATGGAGATGGATGCAGAGCTTGAAAATGGCTTCAGCGTGACATTATGGTAATGTGGATGTAGAGTAATGAAGTGTTATGTTTTTTATTACAATGGTTGGCACTTTAATTTTTATGCATAAAAGTATTATATGCTTATTAAGGAACATTATGCCAGTGTGGATATAGAGGAGCATAGGTGTCATTTTTTTTTTATTATGATCAAAACTATTGCGAAAATGGTGGTACTTTAATTTTGTGTTCATCAAAGTATTATATATTTCTTAAGGAGTTACATGGTTGAAAAAGTTATACAATTATTTAGAGTAGTATGTTGGAAAATGGTGGTACTTTAATTTTGTGTTCATAAAAGTATTATATAGGAGTTACATGGTTGAAAAAGTTATACTAGAGTAGTATTTTGGAGTTATAAGATTCGGGTTTATTTTCTAATATTGAGTTATAAGTAAGG
>NWUY0300009192.1:39192-59460 GCA_004151065.3 Larix sibirica | reverse complement strand
TGTGATTATATTTGCATTTCTGTTTATTGTTATTGCTCTGCGATCCTGTTTTTCTAACAGTAGAGACTAGAAGTAAAGCCGGAAAGCGAAGTCGAGGGATGACAAAGCGCAGTATGGTTGAGGCATGTAATAGGACGACAATTGTAACAGATTCAGAGAAGTGCAGAGTCAAGGCAACGTACTTAACAACCGTTCGCGGTTGTGAGGAAGTTATTAATAATTATAAAGGTGGTTAGGATCACGCCAGATGTCACCACAGGAAGAAGTGACATAAAACGTAGCCCAAAAGAAGTTAAAATATTTTTGTAGCCTATTCACTTCCAATCTTGGCATAAAATGTCCCGCCCCATCCTTCCTAGAATTCGTAAACATGATTACATGTTCTATGCCTTTAGCATTCCCTTCTCTAATTTCTAATTCTTATTTCTACCCGTGATGCTCTTAGAATGCCATTAGCTTCCCTTTATTTATTCTTGTACCTTTTAGTAATTGTTTTAATGACCTTCTAATATTGAGAGCCCTTAAAATATTTTAATATGCTTTGTAAGTTTAAGTTTATGTTGATGGGAAAAACATAATTGTTTTTTAAAATAGTTTAAATAAAAAATTTGGATTATTTTTTTAATTTGTTTTTAAATTATTTTATATAATATCTAATTTAAATGGTTAAAATAGTAAATATAAATTTTTAAGATTATATAATTAAAATATAACATAGACTAGATTTGAAAATATTGAATTTATTTTTATAAAAATAAATTAATTTAATTATAAATTAACTTAATTACTTAAAAAAATTAAACATCCAACTACTCTTTTTATTAGAATCGTCTATTCATTCTATATTTTAAACTTTAATTATAAAATTAAAATACTAAATGATTTGTACTTAATTTAAAGTTTCTTATATACATCCCACTTTAAATCCACCCGCAGCGGAAGGAGTGGCGAAAATCTCAACCGAAGGATTCGTTTCACCAAACCGACAAAATTCGTTTGCATGCTTTCTGTTATTTAAAGCACTCCGGCTTGCAAAGTAGTTTTGGAAGGGGTTTTGCCAGAAAAAAGTTAGGGTTTGATTTGAAATCTCTGGTAATGGCGTTTCCGAAGACGACAGGAGCAGCAAATAAAGAGCAGTGGATGGAAGTCGCTCCTTCCAGGAAGGAATGCGTGGTGAGACGGCAGCCTTCCGGCAAAAAACTGCTGCCAATCGCAGAAGAGAGGAGTCTCAGCAGTGGCGAACTCATGGATGGCATTTACCCTGGTTTTTCTGCGGTTAATGGCTTCAAAGCAGAGGACGATAATGGAAGATTTGAGTCGGAAGGTTCTTGATTTCTTTTTCTCTACCCCTCCAGAATTAATTTCATGCAATTTTGCAGATCAGACAGTTATTTATGGGAATCGATACGTGATTTGGTGGTCCATCTCTAAATGAAAACATATTATTAATGTCCTCAATCATAGTAAGTGGGTGCGAACTTGTATACTGGGTTGGATTGGAATTTCAAATCCAATCCATCCCTTACAATTTTAAAACACAATTTTCAACATTTTTATATTGAAGATTAGTGACTGGAAATTTGCTTGTTAAATTCCCCAATTCCATCCCTGTAGTTGTATCATATTACAGAAAATCGGTTAAAAGACGGACATGTTCTTCTGCTTCAAATAGTTGCTTATTGGTTATTTTGTTTTATCAGTGACATTCATGTAATTATTATTATTTTCAAACTAAATTGGATCTGTATAAAATTTTGTTTATACAAACAGATAGGAATCCATGTTAATTGGAGACAATCAGAGCGGTCGTGGATGAAATGTTATTTTTTTATTAAAATTTTAGAGTTTGTGTAACTTTCTGCCCTAAAAAAATTTAGAATTTATATAATCAACCACTGTGATTAAATTCATTTAAACATTTTCTCCCTTTTTCTCTGTTTTGGTGAATTATTTGAAACAAAAATATCATAAACATGAGAGACTAGCCCAATATGATGCTCCCTAAATCACCTATATGATCTTCTAAAAGAGAGGCCTTCAACGACTGAAAGTTACCAATATTAGTGAATAGTAAGGGGTCACCTCTCAGTAATTAGGCGGAACTTGAGAAGATCCCAGCAGGTTTGGAATTTGATGGGTAAATGGTTTATATTTCGTACTAACTGTAAAAAAATAAAATAAAATTGTAAAACTTCTGTATTTATTGTCATTTTTTAAGAGTGAGATTTTTGCCAAATTCCTAAACTGATCCCCAGATACAGATGAAGATGTCAATTTCTTTCTGGAATTATCAGTCGTTATCCAGCATATCCCAAGTGTGGATATTGTCCACAAGATTTGGGTTGCGTTGAAGAAACCTGTGTGATATCTAGATGAATGTTGTGCATTGTATTTGTAAAATCAGTTTTAGCAACTATAAATGAACAAAGAGAGTGTCCTGGAACAAACAACAAGGTTGCAAGGTGTGTGAGATTGGTTGTTTGTTGTTAAAAAGACAAAATGAAAGAAAAGGTTCTTGTCATTCTTACAGTAAATGGGTTGACACAATCAGTTGAGTGAAAGTGTATAACCAATATAGTGGAATGTTGTCACATAAAGGGTATAAACTAAATTTTTATAAGTAAATAAATACTGAGAAGGTATTTAATATAATTGAAGAGATGTTAATTGAAATAATGAAATAATAAAAAAACTTATAAAAAGAAAAAAAATATTTATATATAAATAAAATAAAATGTTGTGTTTGTATTTAATAATATTTAAGTGATTAAATCAATTATAAAAAGGTGGTATAAATTGAAATAGATGCTACTAATTGTGTAGAGGAACAAATACATGTGAAAAGATAAACAACACGAGGTTTAATGTAGCTTTTATTTTAGACTTTTATGTAATTATTACACAAGGAGAACTCCCCTAAAACAATTGAATTAACATTGGTTTGTACTTGGACAAAACATAGTTGCTTTGATGGCCATTTAATAGTATCACCTGTTTATTTCTTATATCTCTACATTCTTAAAAGAAGTTTGGGAAGTATGTGACATCCTTTTTAAAATAAATGATGAGAGTTTAAACATTATTTGTATAATTTCAAATGATACATTTTCCACTCATGAATGCATGGATAGTCATTGTATATCATATAGCATTCTTAAAATAAGATTTGGGATAGATGTAACATTATTCATATTGTGTATTATATAACATTCTTAAAATATAAGCATTCTTAAAATAAGATTTGGGATAGATGTAACATTATTCATATTGTGTATCATATAGCATTCTTAAACTAAGATTTGGGATAGATGTACCATTATAATTTCAAATAGGGTTTTGAGGGTCTTAGCATTCACCGCATTGGTGTGTATGTATATCCTAAACATAATGGCGCATTAAATTATTATATGAGTCATGCATTTAAGTCAATATAGTGCTTTGATGTGCTTAAGTCTAACTGATTTTAAAAGAAAATGTGTTTACCATCGATGAGTCAAAATATCAAGTGACAAATAAGTTGGAATTTCATTTTGTAAAAGTAAGTTCTAAAAAAAACTAATATCTCTTTCATTTTTTTTTCAAAAGATAAAGGTAAAAATATGAGATAATTTTAGGTCACAGAAAAATTTACATAGGAGAAATTTCACATCTATTCAACTTAAAATTTCCCTCAAGCAATTAAATCGATAATTTTTTTATTCCCATTATTATTGGTGTGCATTTTGGAAGAAAATAGAAGGTTTTCAAAAATATCTTCAACATTGTAAACCCTAGTTTGTTTTGTTACTTCATTTTATTTTTATGTTGCTACAAGTTTGTTTTGTTACTTCATTTTTGTTTTATGTTGCTACAAACTTTAGCTTTAGGGGTTTATTTTCTCTACAATTTCACATTCATATAAATTTTAGGCAATGGATATTATTGACATTGTATATTTTTTTATATATGGGGTTTGGAGTAAATGTTGGATTGAGACCACTCATTGCATTGGATTCTAAACCTCGTTGATGCTAGTTTTTTTTAAATGCTTTCATGGTTTGTGTTGCACAATGTACAATAAGCACACACCAATGCAATTTTTTGTAAAATGTGCCATTTGGTATTGCTTGTTTAAAAAAAAATTCAAGTTTAGCAATGTGCACTATATAGTAACAAGACATTCATGTGTAACTCTATTAGAATTTGTGTATTTCATTATGCGTATCTTTTATTAATAATAAAAGAAGACTACTATAGTGAAAAACATATAGAAATGAGCATGAGGGAAGTACATCCAAAAAAGATGACATGGTAAGTTTTTTTTAATTTTAATATAAAAGTAATATATTTGAATTATTTGTAGGTTTAAATAATGTGTGTCATGGAGAGTAAAAACTTGTATGAACTTCAAAAGATAGTTCACAATTGAGTGGAAAAGAGCATAAAAGATAAAGATAAGAATTAAATGGATCAAAAGGTGATTAATATGAAGTTTTACTTTGTATTTTTATTAATAATGTACTTCTTGATAGTAATAGCTAATATGTTTCAAACATTTGATTTCACATTATTGAATATTGTCCTTAGGTGTTGGAAATTAATGAGAAAATAAAAGTTTTGATAAAGTGGAAAGAACATATAGACATTTTTTTCACATACAATACAAAAATCAATCTAATGACTTCAATAATCAAGTTATATATAAACTACAACAAGTGTTTTTGGAGCAATGATCAATGAGACTTATAAAACTTGCAATAGCAAAAACATACAACAACAAAAACATACAACAACAAAAAAAATCACTTCAAAATGATTATTCCTAAACATATTTCTATAATATGCATATATATTAGTCCAAAAAATTACCAAATTAATATTTTTCCTATATTTATTTTGATATATTTTAAGTGACTTTTTATTGTGTTTTTCTTTTTTGGGGAAGATTGATCAAATTCCAAAGGACAAACTAGGTGATATTTGAAACATGTTGTTAGGGATGTTTAAAAAAGTGTACAAGGAGATGGTCAAGGAAATGACATCAAACAAAGCTAATCATTTCCATCCCAACAATAATGTCCATCGAACAAAGGTAATCATTGAATTTTTAAAAATGTACAGAGAGTATAATTATTATTTTTAACAGAAATGGTTATGATTGTTCATTAAAAGGATGGGAAAATTAGTTGATAAATTACAAACTGTTCAAGAACAAAAAAATGCTCGCTATCCAAGAGAGTCCCATCAAATTTTTTTTCCTTGTCCAAATCCTTTAAGGCTACTACAACATTTTTCAAACCGAACTGATAACTATAAGCCCTAACAAATTTCCCTGACATAAGAGTTAAAAAAAACCACATAAAATGGAATTTAAAGAGAGCTATAGCCACAACATACTTCCATGGCCATGGGAACTGGAAATTTTGACCACCGTGAAGAAAGGTTGTTGCACCGAATGCTCTTCCACCACCTTGGAATCCACATGCTTCACATTTTGAGAATGACCTCCCATTATCAATTCCTGATGAATTTCAATGATGTTGGTCAAGTGCTCCAATTGGCCTCCCTGCTCACACAATTGGGTTTCCGAATCTTCGATGTGAGCCCCTAGATGAGAGATGTGCAAAGACACCTTCTCTACAACAACCATAACAATGTCAATCTTGAAATTTAGCCTTTGAATCACATCCTGCAAATAAAGTATACTTCTTCGAACCTCACCCAAACCCATACCCTAGCTCGAGCCCTCCATTGCAACACTAAGCACTTTCCTTAGCTCCCCAAACATTGGTACAAAAAAAACAACCAACACGGTGCCAACCCAAAATTCTTAAAGGAGCAACATAGATGAACAAGATCAAAACCATAGCAAGATATTTTATTACCTGGTCCATGATGGTAATCATTCCTCCCATTCGAACACAAATTGAAGATTCAACCAACAAAGTGGATATCTCCTTATCGAGATATCCCATAGTGAACAGATGGCACAATATAAAACACCATAAAAGAAATCTCCTGAGAGAAATAACCAAAGGATTTCGAGAAAGTTCTCACATGCATGGAGTTAAGTATGGCAGAGGGTGAGTATCGAATTCTTAAAATAAAGAACCAACTGTCTTCTATGCAGAGTATTCATTGTGATATAACCATTAGAGGAGAAATCGCCTTTGTATACAACCCCCATTTTGATTTATAAAACCCCTTTCCAAGTTGATGGCTTGATTTACAAGCTTATCGACAAGTCCAATGATTATGCTTTGTAGTTGTCCACTAGTTGAGCCCTTTTTACACTCATTTTTACATTCTTGTGAAATGACTAGGAGAGAGTCTCCCAAGATTAAAACTTTATGAATTTCAAGGGAGACAATGAAATCCAAACCCATGAACAAAGCATATCTCTCATCCTAGTTGTTTGTTGAAATTCCCGTGCCCAATTCGTATTTTCCACACCCCCGCCCCCTCCACCTGCCGCCCCAGGGTTATCCTTTGAAGCTCCATCAAATAATAACTTATGAAATATTTGTATGGAAATCCATTCTTGGAATTCTTTGGGGTTCATATCTAACTTCTATGAGGGAGATGGAGTGAGTATTATAATAGAACATTTGGACTGAAAGATGCTCCCAAGGAGGAACTCTTTGGCCCACAATTTCTCCAAATCTATAAGAGGCTCCTGCGTAAGCTCATTTAGTTCTCTGGAGAGGAGGGCCTCACAAAGAATATATTTAACTCTCAATGCAGTCTTGGTAGGAGCAATGAAGCTTACCTCAAAGGTTTTCCTTATTTTAGGTTATATCCATATTTTATAACATACATATTTAGGCAAGGTTGTCCAAATTCTGGTCAAGGAGGACACATACTCCATAGATCGTGCATAGCTATCCTTCTAGGTTAAGAAGATCCCCTTCCAAAGTAAGTGAAATGACCCTCATATTTAGCTCCTCTAATATCGCTTGTGTATTCACATTCTAGGAAGATATGCTTGGTCATCTGCTCTTCTTGCTTGCAGAGAGTGCGCCATGAAGGGCCCATAATTTGTGTTTTTTTGAGATTCTTTGCTGTCAAATTTTCTCATGAACTAAAACCCAACAAAAGGAATTTAATTTGGGAAGGCCATCAACATGCCAAATTTTTCTCCATAACCTGGAAAAGGGAGGGTGGGGAGGGATCAAATAAGTAGAACATATCCTTCCTGGACATAGTGTTGATCTCCATCCTCTACTATCTTTGATTTTTAGGTTGATCAAGGCAGTGCCTTGGAGCAAGGTGAGTAGCAACTCATAATCATGTGGCAGATGAGTAGGAATTGCAAGATTCTTCCATATCCCTATGTTATCCCATTTTGAAAGGTCGTGGAGCATTTTAACGCCAATACCCAATAGCCAAATTTTGAGATTGGCTAACCCAACACAATTGGAAAGTGGGGCACTACCTAAATGATATTTTCCCATAGACATATCCTCTTCCCATTTCCAAGGATCCAATACAGCCCATCCTATATCATCTTTCCTTCTACTTTACACAACCCCAAAATCTCAAAGCCACGTCCTTCCCATGCACAATTTTCCACAATGAAGACATGGTCCCTTTATGTATTTTTTATTTACAATTTCCTTCCACCACTCCTTCTTACCAAAAACCAACCTCCAGAACAACCTAGCCCCCATAGCAATATTCATAAAATTGGGTTCTCTGATGCCAAGTCCCCTATTATCCTTAGGGGATTTGACAATGTCCCACTTAACTAAATGAAATTTCTTCTTATTTGTATTGTCTCCTTTCCACAAGAAATTTCTTAAATCCTTGCAAAGAGAATTCATTATCCTTACTCACGCTAACAAATAGGAACACAAAAAAGAGGGAAGGAGGAAAGGACTAACCTTATAAGAATGATCTTATCGGCCAGGTTTATCTCTTGAACACCCCAAGCTTGAACCTTAGATTTGATTTTGAGAAGAATGCCTTTCCAATCCAATGCTTTATACCTCTGAAGCACAGTGGGGATACCCAAACATTTAAAAGAAGAGAATTTAGTCTACCCTAGAAAACCAAATACATGAGATGGATATTCCAACTATATAATTTTATTTTGTTCAAATTGAGCTTCCCTCCATATGCCTCAATGAAGGAATCCAATATATTTTTTAATATTTTTGCATTTAAAATTGTGGCACCTCCAATAAAGATTGTATCATCAAAAAATTGTGCATGGTTGATTGCCTTGACACCTCTAGTAATAAGAATTTTAATAAGATTACCTTCCTCTCATTCTTTGTTGAGATTCTTGTAAGAGTTTCTACCATGATAATATGCAAGAAAGGGGATAAATGACATCCTTGTTGAATCCCCATGCAAAGCATGGAAGAAGGAGGTAGACCTAGCATTAACCAAAGGGGCCATCCACAACCTCCAATACAACTCGAATCCATTTAATAAAGTGAGATGAGAACACCATATGCTCAAGCACACCATAGTTGAAGTTGTTCTATACCTGTTCAAAATAATTTGGTAGATCTAGCTTGATAATCATACCCTAAACTTGTCTAGAAATGCTTGAATGAGGACAATATTATCTATAACCTGACTATGCGAAAGGAATCCACCTTGGTTCTCTTATATGATCTTTAGGAGTGTTTTAACTCTAATCGCGTGTATTTTAGTGAGGATATTGTAAGTCGATTTGCAAAGGGATATCAACTAAACTCTAGATAGGGAGGTGTGATGAGTATCCTTAGGAACCAAAGCAATAAAGGAAGAATTTCTAGATGCTCTAATCTTATCCTTACCTCCTATCCAATTTAACAGTTTACATAGATCTTTATTTATGATAAGCCAACTTTCTCAAAAGAAACTAATCAAGAAGCCATCTGGTCCAAGATCTTTGTTAGGATGCAAACTCCAAATGGCTTGCAATACCTCTTCCTTTGAAATTGGGTTGTCAAGCTGCTTATTTTCCTCAGGGGTAATTAAGTTCAGAATGTTGACTAGCATCTCATCTCTTGCCCCAGTTAAGGAACTGCCCAGTTCAGTGTATATGTCTTTAAAATTATTAAAGAATTATTTTTAATCTCATCAAAGCCTGTCAATGTCCTTCATCCTGAGTCCTTGATGTTCAAGGTTTCACCGAAATGGATTTGACATGTGTCTTAAATGTAACAAGTTTCTTGCAAGATGTATGCTTTTGTTGCACATTTATAGTAATTTTGTTTGTTGCCAGTTCAATTTATCAAATAGGCCCTTACCTCTTACCTCTATTAGCCTAAAGGCAACACTTAGGAATCCTTTTCCGTTGGTGGTATGGCTTGTTTACCCTTTTTCCCCTAGTGTGGAATTGGATTGGTGTGTGCGGGTGCATGGATTTGGGTTGGTGGCCTAGGGTTTGCTTCACAACTATCGTTGTTTGATATTAAAAAAGTAGTTGATATGTTTGGATATTAGGTGTGCTTGTTGAGTCACAATTTTTTTCGTTGATACAAATTTGTTGACAATGAAAGTTGATTTATGTTTTAGTGAAATTGAAATGCATGTATTTCCTAGTGCAATTTCCCTGTATTTTTATTGGTGAATTTCAATATGTTTCTTGTAGAATTTACCTGTTTGAATTATGGAATGGTAACTTACAAGTATAGGCTTGCATTTGATTGCTACTATTTTCCAAATAGACTTAGGGTTCATGTTTCATCCCTTTCCTTTTAGCTCTGTCATATTAGAGGAAACACTTAAACAACCTTATTCATTGGTTCCATGACTTGTTTACCTTTTTCCCTCTATGTGCAATTGGATTGGTGTGCGTGCATGTGTGGATTTGGATTTGTGGGCTAGGGTTTATGTCCCATCTAGTTTTTCTGTGCATGGAGGGTTGTGTTGTTTTTGTATATGAGAGTCATTGGGTGCATGTATTATCGATGGTTGGTCCCTTGTTTTGTTGTACAGGAAGAAATTCATTGTTTTATATCTATTGTTGTTGATATTAACAAAAAATAATTGATTTCTTTGGATATTAGTTTTGTTTTCTTTGTACAATTCAACAACACACATAGTGCATACAATCTGGTATGCATATCTCCCATGGCTAATGCACTAAGAGTTCCATTAATGGCAGTTCCTAGAACCATTAAAACATTATTTGTTGCATACACCTCTATCAATAGAGCTATATACCACTACCCTTACCTTTTGAGGCTTATTTGATGATTCAATGCAGGGGAAGGAAATTGGATGTGCTTGAGCTTCTCAATTTCGAGACGTTTACTATGGATTTTAAATAAATTTGTGGGCACTCTCCTATAACTAATATAGAGAAAGTAGGTGCTTTCCAAGACTCGTCGATACTTTCCATCATATTCTATGAAGATCCTTCAACAAGAGAAGATATCATAAAATTTCAATGTCTAAGAGTGTTATTGATTAAGTGATCATTTTCTCTAATAATGTATAAGTGCTAAATGTTAATGCTCAAGCGCTTTTCATACCTAATATATGTACTCAATATATCCATGATACTCAAAGTGCTCAGTTGAGTTCTCAAGCAATCAGGGATCATGTTCAACTTCTATGCTCAAGCAGACCCATTTCATACATGTGCTCAAGAACTGATCGAAGCTTGATCTTAGATATTAATGCTTCTTCCTAATTTTTAAAGATCATGAGCAGGTTCAATCAAGGCATAAACTTGATCTACTTAGAGTGCATAGTTGAGTGCTCAAGCAATCAAACCTCTTTGTTGAATCAATCAAAAGTAGGGGGGAAACCAAAAAGCAGAGAACTTATAAAATAGGTTTTTGTTTGAATGCTCATGATCATCGTTTTTGTTGTTTGATTCGAGCAACAAAACAAAAATTCAATATTGTCCAGTGATCTCTTGAGATGATACTGGAGTGAGCACTCAAGTGATTTCTCAAGTGCATAGATTTCAATTTCATGATCACCTTCTAATTATGATGGAAATAATATCTCTCATCATCCAACATATATGCGATGGGTTTCTCTATCGATTAAACTTTTCAACTTGAGCTTCCACTAGTAGATATATATATGTAGTCATAGTATTTGTGCTCAAAACTTGTATCTGGTCGATTATACCTCTCAAGTCTTCATGCACAACTTGTTTGAGCAACAAAGGGCCTTCCAACAACCTTGAGCGAATATAAGTAGTAGATATTTATAACAAGGTCTTTGTGCTCAATTTTAGGTCTCTTGATTTAGGATACCTATCCTACTTTTGAATTGCATAAAAATATCCCTCACCCAAAGCATTTGGATTAGCGATCAATAAATCCCTTTTTTCCATTCAAATATCGCTTTTTTCCTTTTATTTCGGTGGATTTGGTGTGATTCCTAGATAGAAAAACCTCCCTGAACTTGGTGAAGAACACAAGTTCAAGTACCTCCTCCTCCCTTCATATTGATATCTTCCATCAAGCTCTATGAATATAAGGGAATCTATCATGAACTCTATGTGCTCTTGATTAAGTGTTCACTTGCGATATTTCTCTCACAATGTTTAAGCTCTTTATTTTTTCTTGCTCCCCCATTTGAATGAAAATATCAGGGCAACTTTTACCCATTGCATTCACAAAGAGTCTAAGAAGTCCACAACATTTCTATATATAGATATGTGGCAATTAGCAATCCAATTGATTCTAGTTTTTATGTAACTACTTAAACCATTGCAACTTATTATTTTACTTGGTCATTTGTATCCATTGCATAGGTTTCTTTTGTATCTTATGGTTCATAGATTATATGTCCCTTCAATATTTCATGGCTCTAACTTTGCATTTTTGTTTCCCAGGTCCATTGTCTTCTACGACACAAAGGGTGATAGTCATTTTTCAACTTGTAGCTTGTTGCTTGGTAAAGCTCAAAACATGGAATCTATATTTCTTCACATTTCCTTGTTCTCTATGACAATGGCAATTGGATTCATAGGAGCTGGAATCTAGATTTGATTCATATATGAATGTAAAAAACTAGAGATGTTCACGGCTTTTTGAAACAATTTCTATATGGAATTGCATGTGTAGCAAATAGATTTTTGCAATTAATGTTCTTTACATAAACTTGATTGAATTGCTTATTTTTAATGTCTAGATGTTCTTAGCTCAACTTCAATGAGGAGTTTATGTCTTTACTTTACCAGAATTTAATTTTCAAGATGCTTAAATTTATTGATAAGAGTCTTTTGTTCATTTTTGTTTGTGCATTTTGCTTTGTTGCAAAGAACTACAATAAAATTGAAAAATAGTATTGATTCTCCATGCAAAGTTTGCTTCAGGCTTCAAGCACCTAATACCTCATGATCCTTCACATTGAATTATTTCTGGTTATTAGTGATAGTCCTTCCCTTCTAGTGCAAAGACAATGGAGAAGACGAGCTCCACATGGACTCCATGTACCTGTGAAGAGCTCAACCAAAAATGACTAGTGTCATAACTCCATGTGGGAGATGCTATAGACTTTCAATCCACTTTTCCTCAATTAAGAAATCCTTTCAAATTCTAGTAAATACATTATATGCAATAGTAAAAGCGATTTTGTTGTTGCGCATTGCATTTGTCAATGTCTTGAGACAAAAAACTACGACGTAAAATAAAACACGAAACATACCAATCCAATTGCGTTTGCTCCTGCAACTTGTATATATATGCTTTATGCCAATCACATGACAATAATAATAGATGCCACTAATTCTTAATACATGATTGCAAGGACAAGTTCAAAAATCTTTTCAGTTTTTTAGTATACGGGTTGATAGAAAAAAATATGTTATTGCAACTATTCTTTGCCCATGTTACTCTTCCTTAGGTCATATGGAAAAGCAAAGGATTTCTATATATTCAAACTTACAACAAATCTGACTTGACCATGTGATCTTATTCCTATTTTCCCAGTTTTTTCTCCTCTATCATAATGCAGGTATATGTTATAAGTAGCGTGTCATGTCCTTGTTGACAATCTCCTTTGTTTGAATTATGTTGGGTTATGTAAACATGTCTCGCTTTTTGGCTATCAACCTTGTTCTTTCAAAAGGAACAATTGCTACCTTCATTTTCCATAGATAAATCTGGTTGAAATTGGAAAGTCCTTTGGCTATCGACAAACCAATTTCCTATGTCCCACTACACTTGCTTCCTTCTCAAATAAACCATGTCATTATCAAACTATTTTTTTAGTATCAACAACATTAGTTATGAATAAAACCCTAGGCCACCAACCCAAATCCATGTGCCCGCTCACACCAATCCAATTCCACATATGGGGAAAACAGATAAACAATCCATAGCACCAAC
The DNA here is from genome assembly GCA_004151065.3 of Larix sibirica. Taxonomy (NCBI): domain Eukaryota; kingdom Viridiplantae; phylum Streptophyta; class Pinopsida; order Pinales; family Pinaceae; genus Larix; species Larix sibirica. The sequence goes on along the minus strand of NWUY0300009192.1, from coordinate 46,186 downwards.
TAAAAAGGATTCCTAAGTGTTTCCTTTAGGCTTACAAAGGTAAAGGAAAGGGCCTATTTGAAAAATCGAACAGGCAACAAACAAAATTACTATAAATGCAACAAAAAACAAACATCTTGAAAAAAAATGTTGCATTTAAGACATATGTCAAAGCCATTTGGTGAGTTTGGTGTTTGCATTGTTGTGTATTAGGTTTCCCCTTCGAAAGAGGTACGTAGGTATGTTTGTTTCTATTCTTTCGAACCTCTCCACCATCCCTCTATGTATATGGTTGAATTGAGTGCATTTGATTGATTTGTGGTCCATATATCAGATGCCAGTCATCTGGGTGTGCATTGCCTTGACTCGTTGTGGCTGGATTGGCTTGTAATTTGCTCATATTGACCATTGGAGTTCTCACACCTCATTCTCATCTAATTAGTTCACGGTTTGTTGTTGTTGCATTTGTCCAGGTATGTTTAAGCATAATGTCTCTTTAATATATGGTGAGAAACTGCTACTCTAGAATATAAATGTGGATGTTGATCCTCCATGAGCCTAAAGCCAACGCTTAAGAATCCTTGTTTGCTGGTGCTATGGATTTTCTACCTTTTTTCCCTTGTGTGTAATTGGATTGTGGGCTAGGGTTTGTGTTCCATCTAGTTTTTTTTTTGTGTGTGGTTTTGTTGTTTCTACAGGTGAGAGTCATTGGGTGCATGTATTCTCCATGGTAGGCCTTGTGTTTGACTTTATAGGCTCAAATTCATTGCTTCACGGCTATTGGTGTTGATATTAAAAAAATAGTTGAGTTGTTTGGAAATTAGTTGTGCTTGTCACGTCATAGGGTTTCTCATTGATATGAATTTCAACACCTCGTTCTCATGGAATTGGTGTCCTTAGCTTCGAGGGATGACTTGCAACTAAAGGATTTCATTTGATTGATTTGGTTTGTGAAATAGGCCCTTTCCTTTTAGCTCCATGAGCCTAAAACAAACTCTTAGGAAACATTGCTCACTAGAGCTATGGCATGTCTACCTTTTTTCCTTTGTGTGGAACTGGATTCTAGGCTAGGGTTTTTGTGCCATCTAGTTTTTTTTTGCGTGGGAGGTTGTCTTGTTTTTGCAGCTGAGAGTAGTTGTGTGCGCATATTCTGGGTGGTAGGTCTTTTGTTTGGTTGTATAGGCTCAAATTATTTGTTTCATAGCTACTATTGTTGATATTAAAAAATGGTTGAGATGTTTGGATATTATTTGTGCTTGTTGAGACATGGGGTTTTCGATTGATACGAATTTCAACACCTCGTTCTCATGGAATTGGTTTACAGTTTGTTGTTGTTACATCTATCTAGGTATATTTAAGCATAATGACTCTTTAAGATATGGTGAAATATTTGGACAAGCTTTCAAATTTGAAGGAATTTCATTTAAATTTGGTTGGAATATGTCACAGTTGATTATTGGTTGACATTGTGCAACTTGTGAAGGAAACCGTCACTAGATGGCTTTGACATATGTCTGAAATGAAATAGGTTTCATGCAAGATGTATGATTTATGTTACATTTATAGTAATTATGTTTGTTTCCAGTTCGATTTCTCAAATAGGCCCTTTCTTTTTACCTTTGTCGTCCTAAAGGAAACACTTAGGCAACCTTTTTTGATGGTGTTATGGCTTGTTTACCTTCATTCCCCCAGTGTGGAATTGGATTGGTGTGTGTGGGTGTGTGGATTTGGGTTTGTGTCCTAGGGTTTGCTTCACATCTACTGTTGTTGATATTAAAAAACTAGTTTCCTATGTTTGGATATTAGTTGTGCTTGTTGAGTCGTAGGGTTTTCCATTGATACAAATTTGTTGACAATGAAAGCTTATTTATGTTTTATTAAAATTAAAATGCTTGTATTTCCTACTGTTATTTCCCTATATTTGTATTGGTGACTTTCAATATGTTTCTTGTATAATTTACCTCTTTGAATTATGGATAAGTAACTTGCAAGTACATGGCTACATTTGATTGCTACAGTTTTCCAAATAGAATTAGGGTTGATGTTTCAGCCCTTGCATTTTAGCTTTATTAGCTTGGAGGAATTGCTTACGAAACCTTGTTCATTGGTTCCATGACTTGTTTACCTTTTTCACCCTATGTGCAATTGGATTAGTGTGTGTGCATGTGTGGATTTGGCTTCATTGGCTACGGTTTATGTCCCATCCAGTTTTTCTGTGTTGGGGGGGGGGTTGTGTTGTTTGTGTAGATGAGAATTGTTGGGTGTATGTATTCTCAATGGTAGGTCTTGTGTTTGGTTGTACATGATGAATTTCGTTGTTTCATATATATTTTTGTTGATATTAACAAAGTATAATTTAGTTCTTTGGATATTAGTTGTGCTTGTTTTGTGCAATTCAACAACACACAAAGTGCATACAATCTAGTCCGCATATATACCAAGGAAAATGCACCAAGAACCATCAATGGAAGTTCCTAGAACCAGTAAAACATTGCATGTGGAATTCACCTCTATCAATAGAGCTATATACCGCTACCCTTACCTTATCAACCTCCTTTGATAATTTGATACAGGGGAAGGAAATTGGATGTGCTTGAGCTTCTCAATTTCGAGACCTTTACTATGGATTTTAAATAAAAATTTTGGGCTCTCCCCTATAACTACTATAGATAAAGAAGGTGCTCCCCAAGACTTGCCAATACTTTCCATCAAATTCTGTGAAGATCCTTCTGCAAGAGAAGATATCATAAATTTTCAAAGTGTAGGAGTGATATTGATCAAGTGATCAATTGCTCTAACAATGTATAAGTGCTCAAAGTTAATGCTCAAGTGCTTTTTCAGACCCAATATATGTACTCAATATATCCATGATACTTAGAGTGCGTAGACGAGTGCTTAAGCAATCAGAGATTAAGTTCAACTTTTGTGCTCAAGCAAACCTGATCGATACATGTGCTCAAGACCTGATCGAAGCTTGATCTTAGATATTTATGCTTCTTCCTAAATGTTCAAGATCATGAGTAGTTTCAAAAAAGACATAACCCTAATATACTCAGAGTGCTTAGTCAACTGCTTAAGCAATCAAAACTCTCCATTGAATCAATAAAAAGTAGGGGAGAAACCAAAAAGAAGAAGACCTATAAAATAGGTTTTTGTTCAAATGCTAATGGTCATCGTTTTTCATTATTTGATTCAAGTATAAAAAATGAAAACAATATTGTTCAGTGATCTCTTCAGCTTATACTCGAGTGAGAACTCAAGTGATTTCTCAAGAGCACATATTTTATTTTCATGATCACCTTCTAATTAAGATGGAAATAATAATGCAACATCCCCAACTAGACCTATAACACTTTTGGGATGATGGGGAATTCCTTCAGTGTCAAAATATGTTTCTACTTCGTACTTGATCAACCTCGTAACCCTTCAAGGTGGCGAGTGATGTAATTCTGCCACACAAACATATATTCCTTCCTCTATCACTTGTATTTGATCATAGGGAACGCTTGATAATGATGTATTCAACCCTATTGGGACCTTGTTCCAAGGACATATTGTTTTGTCAAGGCGTTCTCTAACAATCCATGAGGACTTTATCCAACAGTCCATCAGGGCTTTCTCCGATAGTCTCTTAGGTCTTTCTTTGACAGGTTCTAGGGGATTTCTCCGACAGCCTATTAGGGCTTACTCTGACAATCCATTGGGGAATTCTATGATTGTTATCGGACCTCTCCCCCGATGGATATCAAGGCTTCTTATGATAGTTATCAGACCTCTTCCCTGATGACTGTTACCATTCCATTGAGGATTTCTTTAATTGTTATCGAACCTCTCCCCCGACTGTTATCATGGATTCCTAAGAGATTTATTGGACCTCTCTCCCGATTACCATACTATTACATTAGGGATTTCTCCGACCACTCTCAGAGTTTTCCTCTAATTACTCTTGGACTTGTCCTCCGATGGATGCATTAAGCCAATTTCTGGGTTTGCACAAGGATTGAACCATTATTTCTTGTAGTATTATGGTCTTGATTTCTAGGGTCTTTAGACCCACCTAGGCCCAAGGTTAATCCATGCATATTATTTCATCATCTTGCATGGATTACTTTTCTACAATCACATTCATATTTACTCATGTAGCTGGTCATTTCACATGAATCCAAACAAAGCTACAGACAAGTATCTCTGACCACATAGTCAACTTGAATACATGTTTCTAAGACTTATACAAGAATTCAACATCACAATGAATATGCATAAACCACTTGGGACATCAAAATAAAAGTATTCATTCCATTCATCAACAATTCAAATCAATAGAAAACATCTGAAGACTACTTATCTTGAAGAATGCTTTCCCAAGTGACTGATTATGCAACTACAACGTTCCACCCAACCATAGACCTCNTGTTGAGTCGTAGGGTTTTCCATTGATACAAATTTGTTGACAATGAAAGCTTATTTATGTTTTATTAAAATTAAAATGCTTGTATTTCCTACTGTTATTTCCCTATATTTGTATTGGTGACTTTCAATATGTTTCTTGTATAATTTACCTCTTTGAATTATGGATAAGTAACTTGCAAGTACATGGCTACATTTGATTGCTACAGTTTTCCAAATAGAATTAGGGTTGATGTTTCAGCCCTTGCATTTTAGCTTTATTAGCTTGGAGGAATTGCTTACGAAACCTTGTTCATTGGTTCCATGACTTGTTTACCTTTTTCACCCTATGTGCAATTGGATTAGTGTGTGTGCATGTGTGGATTTGGCTTCATTGGCTACGGTTTATGTCCCATCCAGTTTTTCTGTGTTGGGGGGGGGGTTGTGTTGTTTGTGTAGATGAGAATTGTTGGGTGTATGTATTCTCAATGGTAGGTCTTGTGTTTGGTTGTACATGATGAATTTCGTTGTTTCATATATATTTTTGTTGATATTAACAAAGTATAATTTAGTTCTTTGGATATTAGTTGTGCTTGTTTTGTGCAATTCAACAACACACAAAGTGCATACAATCTAGTCCGCATATATACCAAGGAAAATGCACCAAGAACCATCAATGGAAGTTCCTAGAACCAGTAAAACATTGCATGTGGAATTCACCTCTATCAATAGAGCTATATACCGCTACCCTTACCTTATCAACCTCCTTTGATAATTTGATACAGGGGAAGGAAATTGGATGTGCTTGAGCTTCTCAATTTCGAGACCTTTACTATGGATTTTAAATAAAAATTTTGGGCTCTCCCCTATAACTACTATAGATAAAGAAGGTGCTCCCCAAGACTTGCCAATACTTTCCATCAAATTCTGTGAAGATCCTTCTGCAAGAGAAGATATCATAAATTTTCAAAGTGTAGGAGTGATATTGATCAAGTGATCAATTGCTCTAACAATGTATAAGTGCTCAAAGTTAATGCTCAAGTGCTTTTTCAGACCCAATATATGTACTCAATATATCCATGATACTTAGAGTGCGTAGACGAGTGCTTAAGCAATCAGAGATTAAGTTCAACTTTTGTGCTCAAGCAAACCTGATCGATACATGTGCTCAAGACCTGATCGAAGCTTGATCTTAGATATTTATGCTTCTTCCTAAATGTTCAAGATCATGAGTAGTTTCAAAAAAGACATAACCCTAATATACTCAGAGTGCTTAGTCAACTGCTTAAGCAATCAAAACTCTCCATTGAATCAATAAAAAGTAGGGGAGAAACCAAAAAGAAGAAGACCTATAAAATAGGTTTTTGTTCAAATGCTAATGGTCATCGTTTTTCATTATTTGATTCAAGTATAAAAAATGAAAACAATATTGTTCAGTGATCTCTTCAGCTTATACTCGAGTGAGAACTCAAGTGATTTCTCAAGAGCACATATTTTATTTTCATGATCACCTTCTAATTAAGATGGAAATAATAATGCAACATCCCCAACTAGACCTATAACACTTTTGGGATGATGGGGAATTCCTTCAGTGTCAAAATATGTTTCTACTTCGTACTTGATCAACCTCGTAACCCTTCAAGGTGGCGAGTGATGTAATTCTGCCACACAAACATATATTCCTTCCTCTATCACTTGTATTTGATCATAGGGAACGCTTGATAATGATGTATTCAACCCTATTGGGACCTTGTTCCAAGGACATATTGTTTTGTCAAGGCGTTCTCTAACAATCCATGAGGACTTTATCCAACAGTCCATCAGGGCTTTCTCCGATAGTCTCTTAGGTCTTTCTTTGACAGGTTCTAGGGGATTTCTCCGACAGCCTATTAGGGCTTACTCTGACAATCCATTGGGGAATTCTATGATTGTTATCGGACCTCTCCCCCGATGGATATCAAGGCTTCTTATGATAGTTATCAGACCTCTTCCCTGATGACTGTTACCATTCCATTGAGGATTTCTTTAATTGTTATCGAACCTCTCCCCCGACTGTTATCATGGATTCCTAAGAGATTTATTGGACCTCTCTCCCGATTACCATACTATTACATTAGGGATTTCTCCGACCACTCTCAGAGTTTTCCTCTAATTACTCTTGGACTTGTCCTCCGATGGATGCATTAAGCCAATTTCTGGGTTTGCACAAGGATTGAACCATTATTTCTTGTAGTATTATGGTCTTGATTTCTAGGGTCTTTAGACCCACCTAGGCCCAAGGTTAATCCATGCATATTATTTCATCATCTTGCATGGATTACTTTTCTACAATCACATTCATATTTACTCATGTAGCTGGTCATTTCACATGAATCCAAACAAAGCTACAGACAAGTATCTCTGACCACATAGTCAACTTGAATACATGTTTCTAAGACTTATACAAGAATTCAACATCACAATGAATATGCATAAACCACTTGGGACATCAAAATAAAAGTATTCATTCCATTCATCAACAATTCAAATCAATAGAAAACATCTGAAGACTACTTATCTTGAAGAATGCTTTCCCAAGTGACTGATTACACAACTACAATGTTCCACCCAACCATAGGCACTCTTTCCA
>NWUY0300009190.1:17698-29632 GCA_004151065.3 Larix sibirica | reverse complement strand
AAGAGTTGCATGGCTCAAAGATGGAGATCGCAATACCTCCTTCTTCCACCGCTCTACCCTTCAGCACATAATGCACAATCGTATCAAAAAGCTCAAAGCCGAGACCGGAGAAGTCCTTTAGGAACAGACGAATATCGAAACGAAACTCAAAATGTTCTTCCAAGATCTCCTCACGGAACCTCCTGGTTCTAGATCCACGACCATTTCTTAGGTTACACACCACATCCCTGCAATCATTACTGAGGAGCACAATGCCTCCTTAATGCAACCCATCTCACTACAGGAAGTCGAGATTGTTGTTAATCAAATGGCAGATGATAAAGCGCCTAGCCTAGATGGCTTCACCACCAACTTCTTCCATCACTGCTGGGATCTAATCAAAACTGAAGTTTGGGAAGTCGTTGAAGAATCCAGACAAAAGAAATGGGTGTTGCCTGCTCTCAATGCCACTCACCTTTATCTAATCCCCAAGGACAAAGAAGCTTCTCACCCTGGTNNAACAAAGTAAAGACATGGGTTCCTAACATAACCGCATCTACATCTTTCTCTAGGTTGGGAATCTCTTCCACTTCTCCCTTTAGTGCTACTACCCTCCATCCTTGTGCTTTCAATATTTTGAATATTATAATTATGTAGTAGAAACAAAAATTAGGAATCTTCAATTTGGTAGCAATAAATCAATATATACATGAATTATGAACATAAGTCAACTCTACTTCAAGCTTTGAGCTAAAACTGAATGAACTTTGAGCAACATAATGGCGAGGTTTTTTTTTGCTTCTTTAACAAGTTAACAATGAGTAATGGTAAGGATTAATGGTGAAGCTATCCCCTTTAACGTTCAAAAGAAACCTTATCTTCTGTAATTAATGCCACTACGAAGGAAAATTAATGGTGGATCTCTTTTCATGCACAGTATCCAGTGAGTAATATTTCTCATAAATGAAGGAATATGAAATTATAGATATGAGCGCTTATGTGAGGATAAGCTTTTCGAGACAAATTTGACAATGGCTACTTCGAAAAGACCGGTATGAGAAGATATGATATAACATTAGGTGAGAAAATTCAAAAAATGACCATCAACAATCATGAATGACAAGTGTAGGTGGAAAATATGATGGAATAAATCCGATTCAAAAAATGGAAGGATGGTGAGCTAGAACTCTAAGACCATCGTCTTGATCACATGTTATTGGGCATAATACATTGGGGCACTCAAGAAATTCCAGTGTAGGCTGGATGGGGAGATGTCTATTGGGAATTCACTATAAGTGACAATACAAGCAATCCTGATTAGACATATATGATAAAGCAATCCCTAATGTCGGGTTTCAGAAAAGTGATATACTAGGACCAAAGGAATTTTCTTCCAATAGACAATATTAATCCGAGTTTAGTATTGGGGAACGAGATTTTCTTCCTTCTCAAGGAGTACCATCTAATGGGATTTGTTGTGGGAACAATAATTGGTGACACATGGGACAAACCAGTTATCTCTGTTATGTTAGGAATACTCATAAAACGTCAAACATTTGAGTATTTACGAGAAAGCCTTCTGTGGAACTTGGTTTCCCCTTCTTTCACCATTTACACATCATAATATTTGCTTCTAGAAAGATAAGAAAAATAATAGTTTTCTTAAGGTAATCTTCCAATTATTCTTTATAAGTATAATTATGGGGTTAATTTATCTAGGCATTTTCATACACATGATTTTCTTGGGATCAACACCACAAGAGACAATTCGCAGTATGACAAAAATTAATGTTGGTCCTCACCTCTAACACCACATGCATGGCTCTTCTTCCCATAGGGATCCATATCCTTGACACAATTTCCTCTTACAACCCCTTTGAATTGAAAGCTCTAAACCCGAACAATTGAGACGAATATATGATTATATATATTTTCTGTTATTTTTCTCTTTTGATATTTTTCTTATGCTTTTATTTATATTTTGATGGATGGGAGATCATATTCAAAATCATCTTAAAGGCATGGGGTGGCATTAAGAGTCGGTTTGATTTGCTGGCATTTCCATGGGAAAACCGCTTGAAAGCATAGAAGAATTGACATTTTATTATGTGTGGTTGATGGAGCTTTCATAAAATAGATTGAAGATACCTAGAGGCAAGCATATATATGTTGTTTTGTAATACTTAAATATTTTATGACAGTACCTCCATGAAGAAGAGTACATCATTTTTGAACTTCACTTTGTAAACGTTTCTCAGAATATATAACCTCAACACTCATTAAGAATTGTATGATATGCCCATCCCAAGGTCTCATTATTAACCCTTAGTTTTACAACTTTATTCAAAACAACTAGACAGAGTAAGTCTTTGTTTCCCAGATATTAACGGTTTCATGAATCAATTCACGGGACTTTGATTCTCATAGTAAAGCTCAAAATTGTTTAAGACTGGAAAAACATTTTTGCAACCAAATTCAAACCAACATGATGATTTTGATAAAAAATAAGTTAAACATTTAAGGTGTCCAAATTCAATATGAAATTAGAATTTATTAACAGAAAGTAGGAAAAGTAACTAAATCGAAAACAACAATACTACTAGCAAAATTAAATGCAAAACAACACAATTCTACGTAAGAAAAACAAAAATGAAAACTAATATGTACAAACTAAATTGCATGAAGTGATCATCCATTGGAAGTTTTCTTTAGGATTTGGCCATTAACTAGGAGATCTATTCCCCCCTCTAAGGTTCTAAGATGGAAATTTCCTCGGCAAATATTTTCTTGAATTTGAAATGGGCCTAGCCACATTTGCTAAAAATTTGAGTGTTTCCCTTTGGCTTCATGAGTTTCATCCCATTTCAAGACTAGGTAACCTATTTGGAAGTCCTTATCATTAATAGAATTCTTATTAAACCAATGTTTTACTAATTTTTGATGTTCGTTAAATTTTTTCTTGGTCTTTTCCCTCCCCTCTTCCAGTTTAAGGATAGTGTCGATTATTCTTTGCATAACTAGATAGTCGGTTTCCCTAATGGACTGGGCTAGTTGGAGAGAGGGTAAAAAGATATTTGGGGGTAGGATAGCCGCTTCATCATAGACTAGAAAGAAAGGAGAGTTTCCTAATGTAGTTTTTGGTGTTACCTTATCATCCCAAAGAATGGTGGGTAAGGCCCGATGCCAATTTCTTTGATGATCAACTACAATATTTTTAAAGATTCATATTAGGTTTCTATTGGTGGATTATACAGCATTATTCCCTTGTGGGTAATAGTTATCATCGTACTTGATCTTAATACATTTATCCAAAGAAAATTCGATTAGCTTTAGCTATGTAAAATGTTTTGCATTATCAAACACTAAAGAATTAGGGACACCAAACCTGGTAAGGATACTAGATTCTAGGAAATGTATCACTTGATTATTGTTGACAGTATTCACGGGAACAACTTTATTCCATCTAGTAAAATAATCTGACACTATCAAGATGTATTTGTGGAGCTGATATGAGTTCATATTGATTTCTCCGATGATGTCCAGACCCCATTGTTGAAACGAGTTATCAATTGAAACTGGTTAAAGAGGAAAGGATGGTTTGTTTTCCCTTCCTGCATTTTTTTGACAATCTGAACATTTTATAGCATAAGCATGTGCGTCCTTAAACAATGCTGTCCAATAATACCCATCCTAGAGAACTTTATGGTCCATGGTATACCCTATGCAATGTCTTCCTATAGGACCATAATGTAATTATGATAATACCTTGCAAACATTAGACTTTACCAGGCACCTTAAGAAGACATTGTCATAGTTGCATCCGAAATAAAATCTCATCTATCAATGGTTAGCTGGAGGATTTAAATCTTAAAAATCTCATTTTTCATGATTCCAAATAAACTGGATCACTTTCATGGGTGAGGAAATAATTCAGTTCATAATAACAAGAATACATGGGAGCATGTATGTATTAGATCTCACTTTTATTCACGATGGCTTCATTTTCCCATCCCTCTTCATGTTCTTGAGCATCTCTAGCCTTGGTAGCAAGCTTGCAAATCCCCCGTCCTTTGAAAATATTCATAGGCTTGATTTCCAAGTCATACGCTTGAAGAGAAGTCATCCATTATGCTCTTATTTCTCCAAGGTCTTTCTACACTAACAAGTTCCCTATTGTAGGGTAGAGAACTATAAATTTTGTGTGAGATTTCAACAGGTAGGGTCAAAAATTATTAACAACCTTAAATATTGCGAAATATTGTTTGTCTACCTTTGGGTAATTTAGTTCTTCCCACTGTAGTACAAAAATCATAAAAGAAACTAGAACTTCAAATCCCTCATAATTTTTATGAGTCAACACTACTGTACAATATATGTCAGAAGAAAACGTATAATGAATAAACTCATTGTCAAAATTAGGATTCGCTAAATATGAGGCTTCTTCTATCTCTTCTTTGACGGAAATGAATGAATCCTTTTATTTCTTATCCCATTTGAAAACAAAATCCATATTAATCATATCTTGAAGAGGTTTTACCATTTCGACAAAACTAGGAAATAATCTACTTACAAAAGTAATATTTCCAAGAAAAGATTGCTTGGCCTTTTTGTTATGAGAAAGCAGAAGTTGAGATATAGTATTAGTGCTTTCTAGTTCAATCCTAATTCTAGATTTAGAAACAATGAATCCAAGTAGATTACCTTCTATGTCTGGAAAAATCATTTTATTGATATTTAATGATATTCCATACCTTCTGCATTAGTAAAAAATATTCATGAAGTGATGAATGTGATCTTGTCTATGTATTGAAAATATCATTACATCATCTAGGTAGACTACAACCTATTTGTTTATTAGGCCCCAGAAGGCTGTGTCCATTTCTCTCTGAAAGGTTGCTCCTACATTTATCATCCTGAATGACATCTTGCAATAAGAATAAATCCCCAATTTCATTCTGAAAGCAATTTTTAGTTGATCTTCATGAGAAACTTGGACTTGATTATATCCAAAGGATTCGTCTAGAAAGGAAAACATTTCAGAACCCGAAACACATTATAGAATATGTTCCATGGTTGGAATTGGATAGTTATCCTTATTCAATCCTCTGTTTAAATTTCAAAAATCTACACATAGTTTGATGTTCCTGTTCCTTTTCCTCGCCTAGAACAAGGTTTTCCACACACAGTGCGTCTTACTAAAACAAATATTTTTGCGGCTAGTAATTTGTTAAGTTCTCCTTTTACCAGAGGCTCTAGATTGGGATGCATTTTATGTAGCTTCTATTGGAAGGGTTTGACCTCTGGTTTCAAAGGAATAATATGCTACATAATTTTTGGGTCTAAATCCTTGAGGTCATTATACATCCATGTGAATATATCCTTTTATTCATTGAATAATAGAATAAAATCAACCTTTTCATCTGGAGTGCATTGAGTTCCCATGTTAATGTTTTTAGGGTTTGTTTTTGTGTCCAAGTTAATGACTCTGTATTGTATTGAAGAGTTGTTCGTCTTGCAATTAGTTACCCTCTTGAAATTGTATCATGGACTTTGTGATGGGGTTTCCTAAGGTCTATGGCTGGTCTTCATTAGATTAAGATTGGTCCTTGAGGGACTCTTCGTGTTGTATTTCATCAATATCCAAATCCTTGAAACTGGCGTTGGAGGTGATGAAATTGATGAGTTGTTCATCATCATAAAATACTCTCCTGTTGGTGATGGTGTGTGGTATCGAAGGACTTAGAAAAATTTCCACTAAACAAGTGTTAGTAAAAAATCATGTAGATGGAATTATCTTAGAGGCCATGTTTTCGAATAAATTATCATCATAGTTCTATATTCAAGGAATGGAAATAATATTGAAAACATCAAAAGGATTGATTAGATCCAATACATCTTGCCAGTAAATTTTCAAGTGATTTGAAATGCAATGGATTGAGTTAGGAACCTGTTTAATGATGATCTCAAAATCACCAAAAACCTTTAACAATTTTATCAACATGTCCATCGCCTGTCTTAATATCTAAATCTAGGATTCATATTCATAAGTGTTATTCATGCTTTTGAACTCTAGTCTGCATGCTATCAACATTTTGTTTCCTTGTGGATCTATGAGATTGTATCCAACACATGCACCCTCCTTATACTTGGAGCCATCAAAATGTAATTCCCAAAAGATAGTATCTACATCTATGTTAATATCTCCTAGACATACTACGTTACAGTTGGGCTTGGAAATATGAGTGCAATGAAGGAGTTCAGATTGCTTGTTAGTCTCTACATGTGGCGACGGATTTGCAACAAAGTACCCAAAGAAAGTGTCCAAGCAATAGTTCCCTCGAATAGAATTACTGAATACCACAGTTTCATTTGGTTCATCCAAATACATGGTTGTATGTTTCATGTATCTTTCTTGATCAACCTTGATCTTATTTTGCTTCCCATTGTATGGAAACCATAGATGGGACTAGTTAGTGGCGAAGTATCCATTGTGTTTCTCATATGGTTCCCTACTGAGCAACAACCCATATTCCTTTGGAATGTATACCATAACAATGTCAATTGTTTGGTGTACCTTGGGATAAGTAGACAATCGAATTCATATTTTTTTAAGTTCTCCAAGGACTTTGACACTCGACCTGTCTAATTGCACTATTTGAGTGTCACACTTCTTTGGTTCAACATTTATTTTTTTACATATAGACTAGGCAATAACATTTGAAGAGGCACCTGAGTTGATCATGCAATTATGTACATTTCTGTTGAAAATTTCAAAGGTCAGAATAGAGGTAGGAGTGTTAGAATCATCGTTTGTCCTTGTGTTGTTATTTTATTGATCCCTCAATTGTGTTTAAGGGGGGGAGTAATTGAAAATTATTTATGTGTAAAACCAAATGATGTCTTGTTGATTGAATCGACCGAGAATTTGCTGAGACCGACTGAACTATCTTCGATTGACGTATGTATTGAGGTATATATCAGTCGAATCTAAGTCGACAAACATAGCAGTCAAAACTCAATTGAATGTCATCTTTGGTCAAGCCTCAGTCGACCACTCCAAAGCAATAAAAAATAAGAAAGAGGAGCAATATACAACTATGTAATCAATGATATACATCTGAATGAATTCCTCAAGCATCTGTTCAAATGATTCCCCAACCATTCATCAATCCAACCACAATATATCCAAGTAGTTGGAATTGATCCACAATTCAATATTTCATGTCTTTTCTGCAAATTTCTGAGATCATAATTGCCATCTTTTCCAAGAATTTTCGTTCCTTGGAAATTTCCTTTGATTGTTATGATGAGGATGACTATATGGCACATATTTATGTTATGTCAGAACGAAGGATGTAGGAACAAGTTCTGGTTCACTTACAATAGAAAAATAGACCTGTACATTAGCAACAACATTCTCAAATTTTGGCTTATCAGGGACATCCAATTCATCAAACCTTTCAACAAAATCAATAGTGGGTTTCTCCCGTAGAAACTCAGTTTGAACGCCACATAAAAAAAACAAAAAACTATCCTAGGCTCAACAAGGCCAAGTGTGGGCACTTAGGCGACAATAACATTATATCCAAGATCTGTTCGAGGTGTATTCATATTAGGGGTAATAGGAAAATCAATAACCTATCCATTCTCCCAAATTCCTCATCTAATATATCTCATCTTGTGCAGTAGTCGAAACCCTATACCTATAGTGTGTTTCTCAAAACTAGGAGAAATAACATCAATATCCAACAAATCATGAGATGAAATAAAAACATCATCAATATTTTTCTTACAGTCACCTAGTTTACAAACTATTGGGCTACAAGAAATGTTTTTCAAAGGTAGAAGAAGTAATAGGTGAGCCTGTCATCTCAACAACATCAACAATCTTCTTCTCATCTTTCTATATTCGGTTGATCTCCAGTTTAAGACTATGCTTGCAATCCTACAAATCATTAATAGTCTCATATTTATTAGTTATTTGGAGCAACAAGGAATCATAGTCTTCCTTTAGGGCTTGATATTCATCAAACAACCTATTTTTTTCTACTACAAGAGGAGCAACCTGTTCACGAAGCTCATCAACAAAGGCCTATAGGTGGGAAACTCGTTGGATAGCTCGTCATTGGTTTCCTCCAGTCTACAAATTTCTTCCTTTAAGGCATCATTTTCTACATGAGAAAGGGATTTAAATTCCTCTTCTAGATCATTGACCAGACCTAACTTATGCCCAAATTCATCTACCAAATTCTGGAAAATGGTTGCCATGGTATTTTCTAGGACATAAATATTCATAATACCTTCATTAATATTCTTCAATATTGAGGTCGGTATTGCATCTGTAACAAGGCTTTGATTGTACTGTTGCAACCTCCGAATGGTCTGATATTTCTCATCAATTTCATGGTGAATTCGATAAACCAATTTATTCAATTTAGCTATGGTTTTTTCTTGAGATACAAGCTTTATCCTTCTCTCTTTTTCTACATGAATCCTCTGAATAACACCCATATTTCCAGCAAAGGGCACACAACAACTTCAAATTTGCATGCAATCAAACTCAAGAAAGTCGATTGACCTCTATTCTACAGGTTGATACAAACTCAATGCACCAATGAAAAATATATTTCTCAAGTAATACACAACATAGCAAGAAAAGCAACAAGCTTATGCAATTAATATATTCATCATCAACAATACAATTGTCTAATTCGATAAGGGTTTGACTTCAAAGAGAATTGACCAAAACTATTTGATGCCAATGTATCAATAAAAAAGAACCGAGGGTCAATATTACCGATTGACTCCAATCGAAACAAAATAACAAATTTATCAGTCGAAGTATAAGTCCTCTATTTGATACACAACAAAGGAAGGAATTTAAGTCTACTACCAGTCAAAATGACGTAAGTCAAACAATGTGCAAATATCATGATAGTTAGAGTCTCTATCGACCTAGTCGATCGTTCTGTAATCAAAAGTCGATGCAGTTTTCCTAGAATACAAAGGAGGACAATGACACTCCAATCCAATTTATAGTCAATGGGTTACATATCTTATCAAGTTGATCCTATTGTAGTTGATTCCCTCCACACTCCTAGTCAATGATCCTCCAATAAGTTCCTTTCAATACAACTCATAAACGATGAGTTGATGGCTAGAAATAAAATCTATCTTATGTAAGGATATATCCGATGTGGATATAAACAACAACGAGCTAATCAATCAATGGTTGAATGTTCCTTTAGTTGGCTCAAGCAATTTCAGACAATGATCAATTACAAGAGAGAGCTCTGGTAAAGAGTGTTTGAGCAAATACCAAGTATGGTCGATCAAAGCTTCAATTAACGGATATGAGTCATATACATGTGGCTATTAAAGGAATCAATGACAAGCTCTAGATGCAAGCTCATTAATCATTCTTCAAGCAAAGCATAGTCCAGTTGAAGACTAATGGTATTCCTTCTCTTCCTCATAATAACATTAAGTCAACGATGTTTTAGATCAACAACTGACTCTTCAGCACAAGCCATCAACCATAAGCAATGCTTAACCAATGCATCAATTGACAAAACATTCACTAGGTCAACGAACCTATATCGCATTAAGAATTAGGGCATCATAATAACCAAGAGAGATGTTGTACATATCCATAAACACATTCAACGCATCAAACCCATGTGTAACAAAGATCAAGAAACCTTCTTTCCATTCTCTCTCTTGATATCTCACAAAAACAGGTAAGCAACAACATAAGAGAACAAATATTTCCAAATAGCAGTGGTGGTGTCACTAGACACCATTACAGCCAAAGCAAGCTCCACAAGAGTGCAATGATTTGATGATCCGACAATAATCCCATGATGATAGAATGATCTAATTAACCATCTATAAATAGGTTTGGTTATGGTCCAAACAAAAAACCACGGGATCACATTAGTTATAATTATCCATAGAACGTGGATCTGAAATACAAAGTGGACACGGTTAATGCATATTTTAGTTGGTGGTCAGACTCTCCCTCAAATGGTTGACTCCCTTGATCCAACAAGGTGAGGTTACAAAAGAATATTTTGTTCCAACAAATGATATTGGGGTAGATTTGGTGGAGGTTGTGGAATTTTTATTTGCACGGTCGGTCATGGATGGGGAACCCATCATTGTGGGAAGGCCCTTACTTCTGGTATTGTACGCATTTTGGTCCATGTAGAATTTTTCTGGGTCCTCTTCTTCATCCCCTCCAAACATGGCATCAGAGACATCCCAAAAGTGGTTAATTGTTTGTTTTGATGGTTTGTCTCCTTCTTCCTCTACCTTCTTTTCCTCTCCATCATTGTGCCTTCCTAAGGACTGTTCAAATCCCAAAATGAGGGGTTTGAATACATTAAGAATGTCTTCCATATTGATTCCTTCGGTAGGTGGCATGGTTTTATTATTTGGGGGGGAATTATTTTTGAAAGGTGGTATGAAATAGGTTTTAGTAGATGGTCCTTCACTGATCCTCTTTTCAGATCTATTATTTTGTTCGAAATTTTCTTAACAATCCTTTTCATATTTTCCATATCCATGGAGTCCTGATCCTTTTCAAAAGGTGGTTTGATTTGCAGAGTTTTATTCTTGGTGGATGTGACCCCATATTCTTCCTCAGTCCCAGGGTTTCCTTTTAGATTGATCATATATTTTTCCACCTTTATTTCTTCAAATATTTCTTCAATTGTGATTTTCCCATATCATTTTACAAACATGGATATAGATATTAGCAGGGCCAAATTGTAAAACTCAATGGTAACATCTGCAACAGGATTGGAAGTATCCGATATTTCGTTTCGTAAATTCAAAAACCTTTGGTTAAAGGATTTGAACTTCTCTTTACGGTCCATATTAATCCTTGATAGTTCTAAAACCAATGTGGTTGGGATTTTATTATAGCCAAATTTATTTGAGAAGGTAGTGCCAAACTCATACCAACTCATAGTTGATCCTTGTGTCTAGGATAAGTATCACATTGAATATTTCCCTCAAAAGTGTAAGGAAACAACCTATAGATCAAATCTTGATGTTTTACATTCATGATTCTTACAACTAGCATGAATTTCTTGATATGGTCATTGACATATTCTTTCCTATCTGGATCAAACTTGGGAAGGATTTTTTCGGGATGCTTAGGTAGAGGGTGTACATCAACAGGAACTACAAAAAAATCCCAAGATAGCCAAGGTCTATTTGCATTATCCATGCCTCCTGGTGGTGAACTTGGTTGAGATTATATGGGAGTTTTATCAGAAGGTTCTTTCGAGGAGTCTCCTTCTAAGGATTCTTCTCCTGAAGAGTTTCCTTGTGAAGGATATCTAGGAGTGGGGGAGGAGAATCAAGTGGAAATGGAGGCTCAACAAAACCATCTTGAGTTTGAAATTCTATTTGTGCTTCTGAAGGGTTTTGTATCCCCTTATAGGTGCTCGAGAAGTGATGGTTAGGGTTTGTGTTGTATTCAAGTAGATGAAAGCATTATACACCGAGATAATCAAGACAGAGGAATGAGTCGAATGTTTAACCCTTTATTATTCATCTTGAGTTGCTATTTTATACATATTATGGATGGTTGGAGAGGTTACACCCGTTCCAACTTCTCATGCGTTATGGATTAACTAATATATTCATTTATTACAATATAACAATGATGACACAAGGGAAATCCTATCGCCCCCCTCAACATCTCTCCCACCAACAAAGTCCTTCTTCGTCCCGAAGAAAAATGTATCAACATCTTGTATTTCTGCTCCTGCTGAAGTAGTCCTCACTATGCATCAACCATGCATACTGGTATGCATAGGTGATCAGCTGCAAAATCCGCCATCTTGATAGGAAAACATACGTGTACAAGGCTCTACTGTGACTGGTTACTCTTCGGCCTCCATATTCAATCTGGTAGTAGTCCATCGAAGTCTCTCCCTCTCA
>NWUY0300009183.1:18037-29065 GCA_004151065.3 Larix sibirica | reverse complement strand
AGAAAATTATGGGGAGGGAAAGAGAGGGAGGGAAGTAGGGATATAGAGATGTAAAGATAGAGGGAGGGAGGGAATTAAGGACTTAGGTAGGGAAAGAGAAAGATCAATATAGGGAGAGAGAGAAGGGGGCGATGAAGGGAGGGTGAGAGAGATCATAAGAGACATTGAGAGAGAGAGAGAGTGAGTGAGAGAGAGAGTTGTAAATCTAAGGAATACATTTTCAATTGTATAATGAGAACCAAAATCTAAGTTGGAAATGAAGTTTTATGGAAAAACAGTGAGGGCATGCTCTTTTGTAACAAAAATGTGGACACATTTTATTCTATTGGTCAAAAGATTCATAGTATTATTTAAAAAATGATAGAAAATAGTGGTGAATCATAGAAAACCTAAAACAAAAAAGTTGTAGAAATAAGAAATAAACTTCCAATGGTATAAGTAGCATCAAAATCTGAGTTTTGGATCAAAAGTTATGGCAAAAATAGTAAATGCATATTTACATGCCATAAAATCACGTACATGTTTTGATAGTGCGTGCACTCTATTAATGTGTGCGCATTTTGATAGCGCATGAGCGTTATTAACGTGTGTGTGCTCCTACAAATTCAATAAAAAAGGTGGGACAGACTCTCTTCATCTACATGATGGATGAGTTGGTCGATAAGGTTTTAGGTTCAAATTGACAAACCTCTTGGTTCAGACTGCATAAACCAAAACACATACATTTCTTCAGATCCTATTTTTCAATGATGATTCTACATATCCTTCAGCGATTCATTTCGAATGAAACTGCATATGCTTATAGAAATTTGTGTGCAGATTCTGAAAATATTTTTTTCTATTTTTATTTGCACATTTGTCAAATTTTTTAAATACATCGATCTTTTATTTTCACTATAATTTTTTATTGGCTCAACTATTTTTAAAACATAAAATAACTCTCACAAGTACACACAAATACCTACACACTAAAAAAAGATAGTTGATTGATTAGGTTAAGACCCTCATAGCCGGCTATAATGGTTGACCTAGTCATTTCAGGGCTTCACTCACTTCCTATATATATATAACATTGAAAATTATGAAAAAACAATGCTACACAAGAACTGCATACAATCATTTACATACCAAACTCGGGGCCTAACACGAACATATGCATTATGTTTTAGAGAAAAAATAACATACCAATCTTAGAAGAACGCCTTTTGGGGGGATTTATACCTATTTTCCACATATAAAATTCATATATTCTGGAAGGTGATCCGATTGTCTACGTTTGATATTTTTACACTGTGTTCTAAAAACTTGTGTAGGTACCTCTAAAAATTCATTTTAATGGTCGGATTTATATTTTTTAGGAAGTCCATTGCGACTAACGCATGATAAGTGGGTATCAATACCTTACACCATCCCTTGCATCATTTATGCTTACTCGCACACCCTGTTGAAAAAAAGTACTAATAGCGTTAATGCTATCAATTGGTATAATTCAAATAAAAAAGTAAAACTAAAGTAAAAAAATGAAATTTCTATCAGCATAACTATTGTGGGTTAATACATTTTAAAATAAAAAAATACTAAATTTTATTTAATTGTATAAATAAATGGAAATTACATTTTATGGAAAAACTTGTAAATTTCGGCAACATAATGGCTGTCGATGGACAAAAATTTAAAAATTTCAATTAAATTTTGATTTTCAATCTATTAAAATGAAAAAAGCAATGGACCAACCTCTTGAAGTCAATGACATTGGATCGATGGAGGTTTGATGAAAGCGAGTGGTTGTTGGTGGGGTACTTGTGTAACTTGGTTGAGCGTTTTTTGGGCATCCAATCCAGTATTTGATCAAGGGTTCCTATTTGAAAAGAAAACACAATTCTATGTTATTTTCATATAAAAACAAATAGCTTAATTTATCTCTAGGGCTTGATCGATCTCTTAAATGCTCACTCGAGCTATTACCACAATTGAGCTATTTAATGCTTGAACCAACACCATTTGCAGGTCGATCAATTGAGATTGTTCAATGGATAGTTGAGTCCAAGAGCTCAATCAAGCTCTTAATTACTCGATTTAATCTTAGAGCTCGTTCAAGATCAGTAGCACGATAAAGGGTTTTCTTAACCCACCTAAATCCTTGATCAAGGGTTTGGATTTGTTGTAAAAAGTCTCGATCGAGAAGTTATACAAGCTAGCGATCAAGCTCTTAATAACTCAATCAACAACTTATAAAATCTCGATCGAGCTCATGGAAAACTTTGCTCCCTTTGTCTACCTTGCCAAGAATTGTTACTCATCTTCATGGATTCACCCGATTATGAGTAAATGTATGAAATGTAATATTTGTTGGTTTTCATTGGATAATGTTACAACACTTCCTCCCATACTTCATCCAAAATTTTGATGTTATGGAACTCTATAGGCATCATCCCCCATTTATCACAATATCTTTGAGAGGGAAATCCAAGGCAAAAGCAATGTACAACTTGGATAGTCCACAATCAATTTCCTATCAAAAATATTGTTTTCTATTCCTTTGTCTTGTGAACTGCAATTGTGAATCTAATGTTTCATGAACCAAATTTGGTTTCCATCTAAGGATTTATTTTTCATCCATAATTTTAATAAACTTTCAAACCTTGTAGAAACTAGCCACTACATAGCTTATCATCTTTTGTTTAAAATGTTTTTAAAATAATTTTTGAGAAATTTTCCCAAGTTTCTCATGATTATAAATTATATTTATAATTATTTTCTTTTCTTTTCAGTTAATATTTAATTTGTATGTCAAATAAAATTTATAGCTTCATTAATAATTTTTTAACAGAAACTAGAAATAGCTATTATATTAAAAAGGTTGTGCACAACCATCCATGTACAAAAAGGGACCACAGTCTGGTTGTTAAAACTGCATGAGGCAGAAACCCTATTACATAAGCTTCCATATACTTGCAAAATTTCCCAATAGGATTTCCATCCTTGTCCAAGAAATGGGAGGAGTATACCCATACAAACTGATTAGACAAAAATTTGCAGAAAAACATACAAAACAAACTGATGAAAGGGAGACCATGTTTTATTCTTGCTTTCTTGGGAGGCCATAGGCAGGTTGAACGATCGAGACCTCTTCCATTGGGTGGACATCTGCATAGGGGGACTCCTGGAAATGGCTACATTGATTGAGCTTGGCCATCTTGTCTAGCTCCTCCTTAATTTCATCCACTGAAGCCAAGAGTTCTCTCATATTTCACTCTAGATATTCTATGTAAGAATCCAAACAAGAAAGTTGCAGCGCATTGTATTTGACATCCTCAAATACAACAATAGTTTCCTGCAGACCTCTGCTCATGGTTTCAAAGACCCTCCTAAGGTTTTTCTTGAGATCCTCTATGATTCCCTTGATATTTGCAAAAATATCATACTAGCTCGCTATATTCTCCACGAAAGGTTTTGAATGATTGCCTATCGTTTTCTCTCTACTCTCCTGAGAATCGCAAAGGTCATCAACTACAGAAGGATTTCCAAAAGAAAGGCAATGCAAGGTTTGAGAGAAGGAAATCCCGTTGAACGCCCCCCACTACACTGAATTTACTTTAGGATGCCCTCGCATTCCAAATTCCTCCACCGTCATATTATAAAATTGTCCCAATTCTTCCCCTTTCATATTTCTCATTGCATCCAGAATAGCACCTTTAATTTCAAGTGTGTGAACCTGCCCAATTGATGGGGAAAAGACTGCAGGTTCAGGGAACTTATTTCCCAATCCGTGCACCTTTGTCCTTTCAAGCTTAGCGGAGCCAACCTCAACATGTAAGGAGCCAAGTGTTCCCCACAATGGGGAAAACGAAGAAAGGAAAAGGGGGGAGGTTGGAAACTCCCCCAAACTCCAAACTTGATTCCTAAAAGCCATTTTTATACAACAAGACTTGGTTTGCTTAGTTAAGGAACGCATTTACTAACCATAGAATTGTTGGCATAAAAAACCATTCCTTGTTTGTTCGTAGCTCCCGTGTTAGCTAACTTGTCACCTATCTGTTAACAATCAAATTGACACCCCTAATCATGTGACATGAGCAACATATGTTTACCANATCGATACCCATGCCATATATTAGTGAAGATATTTATATAACAATGGGCCTAATAGAGGAATAAATAACATGGATAGATAATGGCTCTATCCTTTGGGCCTAAGGTAAGGTACAAAATGAGGATTTATGTCACTTATGTCTGGGGCTAGTGTCAAGTCCAAAATATAACCAATGGTTCTTTATGGTGATAGGGCCACTAATGACGATATGCTGTAAACATGGACAAAATATAGATAATGGATTTGGGGTGGAGGTCTCTTATAAACTTTAAGCAACAATGAGCCTTTGAAAATGTCAAGAGAAATGTCCATTGGTGTTGGGATAAAGGTAATTCCTATGAAGATGGGTAAAATATTAAATTTATATTCAAAGAAGATTTGATTTGTATCAATGATGAAAATTTTCCCTTCATGAGGAGTTTTCATACTATAGAAGAGTAATGATCCAATAAAATTCATGGAATACATGTAACTACAACTAAAAAATATATTGTAATCTAGTGTAAAATCTACAACTTTGATGTCAATCAAAACAATTTTACCCTTACCTCAATGGGAACATTTTCATAAATCCCTAAAGGAAGTGAAATCCATCCATTGTAGGAACATAGAGTAATTGTAGATGGGCTTGACTATGAAGATCCTAACTTCTTCTAAATTGATGCTGACATGATGCAATTTAGCATTCCTTCATCCATTATGCAATGATGAATAAGGAGGTTTATAATAGTGATTTTTATTTAGAAGGCTAGGGATAGTAGATAGTAAAATTCTATGTTATCCAAGAGGAAAGTCACTAGTTTAGACTTCAAAGGGTCTATGGTTCCTATGGTGAATAATTTTCCTAACAAGATAAAGTCTAAAGGACATACAATGTTGGATCCTACCATACATGTGGTTCACTAGGTTATTACATGTGTGTAGATCATAATTACATGTGTGTGTACATGCGTGTTATTTTTTTTTATTGCATTCTTGTTGTTACATTAAGAAGAATAAGAACAAAGTATCTCCCTTTTGTTCGTACTTAGCCTCTTAGGATTTCATAAAAAGTACTCATCTCCAAGCATGCTCTCATTCATATGATATGCCATTTTTTGAATACTCCAAACTAGAGGAAGATCAACCATCATTTAGTGGGCCCATTCACATACTCCAATCCATTGCCAATACTCACCCTCATGTCCCTAATTCCTATTTTAAGTGAATGCCACACAATCCACATGAAAAGGTTTCCCACAATTACAATATTGTGGAAGATCGAGCTACATCTCTTGTTGTTATGTCAACATTTTGCATGCTTTAAAATTTATCTTCTGAGACAAAGGATTCACCTTGGGAACCATAGGCCCTTTATATTTTTAGTTAATTAATTTCCACTTCAATAACATAGAATCACATTGTCCCCTATCCCTATCCTTCCAAATACCAATCATTATTATAAACCTCCTCATTCATCATTACATAATGGATGAAGGGATGCCAAATTGCATCATGCCATCATCAATTCAAAAGATGTTGGATCTTCCTAGTCAACTCCATCTATAGTTACTCTCTATGCCTATGATGGATGCCCTTCCCTTCTTAGGGATTTACCAAAATGTTTCCATTGAGATAAAGGGAAAATTTGTTTTGATTGACATCAAAGTTGTAGATTTTGCACTAGGTTACAATATCTTTTTAAGTTATAGTTAGATATATCCCATGAAGGTCATTGCATCATTAATCTTCTGCACTATGAAAATACCCATGAAGGGAAAATTGTCACCATTGATCAACTTCGATACTATGATCTAAACTCTTCTTTCAATATAAATAATAGTCTGCAATCACTTGCACTTTGTAAGCAATATCTTGAAGTTTGGTTTGATTTTCATCTCCCATGTTCTGGATATCATTACGAATATCAAATACCTTCCCGTTATGGTGACCATCTATTGTGCCAAAGCTTGATTGCTAATTTCCATGCCCAGGTCTCTATGTGAACCACCACAACGAGATGAATCACATTGGTTATGTCTCACCATTATAACCCCATTACTCAACACACCGACAAAAAGACCTTTACAAATGTCCATACCTCAAGAGCTTGGTAAATTATGGTGAGTCCGCTCTCTCCAAAGGATGTTCAAACCATACAAAACCAACATGAATGCACCCAGTATCGTCTTCGTAATAATCAAGTGCAAATTAATTATGTACATACTAGCTTGCATTGATAGAGGGGTGGTGGATTAAATGCAAATAGTCTTCGATTCTCGATTCTTTCCCATGTGAAGGCCCATCCCATCATGGTCGTCACTTTGAATCCGACGATTAGTGACCCCATGTGGAAATATTATGATTATTATAACATAAATTAAGAAATGAAATAAGACAAAATTATCAAGCTTTAAAATTTTTATAATAACACTGGTGTCCGAACTAAATCA
Source organism: Larix sibirica (assembly GCA_004151065.3). NCBI lineage: Eukaryota > Viridiplantae > Streptophyta > Pinopsida > Pinales > Pinaceae > Larix > Larix sibirica. Next base: position 22,540 of record NWUY0300009183.1, on the reverse strand, counting down.
TTTATATAGAAAGAAATAATAAGACAGAAAAAGTAGAGAATGACAATAAGTAGAGAAATAAAATATAATATATAGAAACTTGTGGATAATGTTGGGAACAATTTTTTGCTTATCTTCCCATCATTGTCATGGTTTAGGTTTAGGTTGGCTCGTCACTTTCATTTTTTTTTAAAATCGTTAATCTTACTAATATTTTGACATTCTGAACTTAAATTTGGCGTTTTGTCATATATGCATTGTTCTCCTTTATTCTAACCTCATTGTTCAATTTCACACACAAGTTTTTTCATATGAACATGGGATCATGCACATGTCTTTCTCATTAGTGTGATCCTTAATGGATTTGAGCAAGTTATTAATTGTGATTAGGGGTTTTAATCTTTAGTTTTAATGTTTTTCTTTTTTAAAATCTCTATCATTTTTTTCCTAGTCCTTTGAGTCTTTTGAATGGATACTGGGAAAACCTATAAATTTATTAGGTGTATTACTTATTTCTAGGATAAATAAATAATAATAATATATCTTAACTAAATAAAAAAAAAACAAAAATATAAATATCTTTTTATATGAGAGAGAGAGAGTTGATATCTACATTTAATATAGAAAGAGAGATACACAATTTACACATAAATAAAACATTAAATACAGGGACTGATTTTGTACTTTCTTAAATGCATTTCAAATTAAGTTGCATATGATAATGGTACTCGTTGAATTGAGAAGCAAACAGAGAATCATTGAACTCTTGTTGGGGATTGGGATTCAAAAATGTTTGTTTATTGTTCAATTTCAAGGCAGCAATAAGGCAGGTGTTGTAGTGTTGTTGTATGTGGAACATTATTAGTTGTCTCACTTATGTTCAGTCATGGAGGGACACTTTTAATTTGGAGTATTGAGAACAACCCCACTATCCTTTGTGGTTAGAGTTCCCTTATTTCCATGTTTATCGATGACCTTTTGAAGGCTTGCTTTCTAGTAAGCTTGGAAAAGCGTTGATCTTGAATGGACAACATAATACATTTTGATCATCTAAAGAATAAGTTTATTCAAGCTCTTATTTTCTATCATGACAGTAGATAACTTTCCTCGGTAGAAGGTGTACTATTTGAATTTACCCAATACTTGTTAGGCCCATTAAGCTCAAGACCACTTAATTCATGATTAACCACATTGTAAACTACCACTGATGACCTCTTTGGGTGAAAGTATTACAACATTGATTTCCTTAGCCAATAGGGCAGGGAATGAGTTGGTCCTTGCTAAGTGCTTAAGGACATTGGCACACAAGCCTAGATTGGTGAGCCTTTGTCTAGTATGTTGCAGAGATCAAGAGGAAGTTCTAATGGGGAAGTGGCTTATGAGTCTCTCAATGATACTAAGTTTCCTTGCTCACAACTAGTGTGGAATCCTAACGCTAAACTTATGCTAGTTTCTTTTGCAAGTGTTTGTGATCAGATAATAATAAAATATTATACATATGATATTTCCATATAAATCAATGCAAATATAAATATCTTAACAAACTATATATATATATATATATAATTTATGAATTATGACTTTTATGAAAGAAATCACAAGAATCATGGCCAGTGGACCTGCTCACTCACGGAAGCAATGATTTTGTAAGCCAAACAGTCTAACAAGTCATGAATCAAGCAATAGTAAAATAAGCAAAGCAATCCATAGATTTCCTAAAAACAACGTGAAGAGATCCCCACAAGGTAGAAAAGTTGATAAGACTAGTCGTATATTGCTGAACATTTGGATTCGGCACCAATATGTCTTTGACGATCAGTACCATTGTATTCTATGGATTCATGCGAAGCTGATGGTATCTATCCAATCAATCAATCCTTTGGTCGGTGCTTCTTTTAAATCAAAGAAATCAAGAGCCAAGATCAGCTGTGTAGACTAATCCCTTAACAACGATAGAAACCCTGAGCCCAGCTAACCGTAATATTGAGTGGAAGAACGATTTGAATCTCATCTCTTCTTTACCACTATACGTCAACAGCGGCATCCGTGAAGCTATATGAATCACTCACTTCAAATATATGAATCACTCACTTCAAACATACGAAGTGTGATTACTTATGTACAATTGTCCCATCAGCTCCGTCATTTTTTCTCATTTTTCATTTCTAAATACTTCCAAAGCATTATCTTATGCAAATGGACCAGTACAGTGCAATGTACCTCCCTCTCAAGTCTATTATATCGTCGCTTTGCTAATATAATCTCTGCTGCCCATCTGTTTCAATATCCTTCATTTTCTTTCTACTTTTGTCTCGTTTATACTTTCAGTGCAGGTCTAAACTGATGCCAACATGATGTTATTTAGCATTTCTTCATCCATTATGCAATGATGAATAAGGAGGTTTATAGTAGTGATTTGTATTTGGAAGGCTAGGGATAGGGGAAACTAAGATTCTATGTTATCAAAGTGGAAAGTCATTAGCTGAGAATTCAAAGGGTTTAACAAGATAAAGTCTAAAGGACATACAATGTTGACACAGTAGCATGCAATATTCAGCCACGATATTGTAATTGTGGGAAACCTTTGCATGTGGATTATGTGTCTTTCTCTTTAAAGGGGCATTAAGAACATGAGGGTGAGCATTGAGAATGGATTCAAGAATTCGAAAGGGTCAACTAAATGATGGTTGATATTCCTCTATTTTTGTGTATTCAAGGTGTGGCATCTCATATGCATGAGATCATGTTTGGAAATGACAATTGTTTTATACAAGGATGTACGACCAATTTGGCATGACCATTGCTATTAACCTGATCCTTTGTCCCCAATAACACTAAAATCTCACAAACAACATCAATTTGATCCAACCTTCCCCTCCTAATAATCCCAATATTTTGTTCCAAAAATGTAGGTTCCTAACCAACCCCCTCAACTATAACATAGCAAAGGAAAGAATACGAAAGGTAAAAATCATGGCTAGAATGCTCCCAATAACTAGAACCAAATTTAGGAGCAAGGGGGTAATCATTTTGTTCTACCAAACAAAGCTATAGGAGCTTCTTGATCATTACCCACTAGATTTTGTTGGGGGTAGAATCCATAAAACTTGAAGTTACTACAAACGAGCATTCCTTAATGTAAAGTTAGCATTTGGAAGACCCCTTAGTGGTCACTTCCATTGGAACTAAACTATTTAAGGGCAATGTTGTGTATAGTTTCCATAAGCCTTGTAAAGGGTGCAAGGAAGTTAGTCTTTAACTACGTGTTATTTCTTTACTTAGCTAGTTTGTTGCTACCCATAACATTGTTTCGTTGACTACGATGATTGTCTACTTTTACCTAATTTCTATTGTAGTCAATCATAGCATTCTATCTATGATTTATACCTTCATGTTCCCTTTGTTATATTGTCATTGGTGGTGTTGGTTATGAAGTTGGATTTTTTTGAAAAAAGGCTTGGCCAAAATATGCACTAATGAAGAAGTATGTAAAGATGGGGGAGGAAATGAAACATGTGGTAATATAAGTAAATTCCAATTATTTTCTTCTCAAGAGTGAGAATTTAGTCCTTGTAATAAATATTGTGTACTAGCCTATTGTTAATCGCGTTCTTGATAATTTTTTTATCGCATTCTTATTGTTACATTAAGAAGAAGAAGAACATAGTATCTCCCTTTTTTTCTTACATAGCCTCTTAGATTTTCATCAAAAAATACTCACCTCCAAGCATGCTCTCATTCATACAATATGACATTGCTTAATACACCAAACTAGAGGAAGATCAACCATCATTTAGTGGGCCCTTTCACATATTCCAATCCATTGTCGATACTCACCCTCATGTCCCTAATTCCCATTTAAAGTGAACGTCACACAATCCACATGCAAAGGTTTCCCACAATTACAATATTATGGAAGATATAGCTACATCTCGTGTTTCCATGTCAACATTTTATGTCCTTTAGACTTTATCTTCTCAAACAAAGGATTCACCTTGGGAACCATAGACCCTTTAGATCCGTAGCTAATCAATTCCCACTTGGATAACATAGAATCACATTTTCCCCTATCTCTAGCCTTCCAAATACCAATCACTATTATAAGCCTCCTCATTCATCATTCCATTATGGATGAAGGAATGCCAAATTGAATCATACCATCATCAATTCAAAAGAAGTTAGTATCTTCATAGTCAACCCCATCTTTAGTTACTTCCTGTGCCTATGATGAATGCCTTTTCCTTACTTTAGGAAGTTTACCAAAATGTTCCCATTGAGATAAAGGGAAAATTTGTTTTGGTTGACATCAAAGTTGTATATTTTGCACTAGATTACAATATCTTTTCAAGTTATAGTTACATATATTCCATGAAGGTCATTGCATCATTAGTCTTCCACACTATGAAAATTCTTCATGAAGGGGAATTTTTCACCATTGATCAACTTCAATACTATGAACCAAATTTTTATTTAAATATAAATATTATTTTACCCATCATCATAGGCAATACCTTTTCTCCAACA
>NWUY0300009181.1:41015-51715 GCA_004151065.3 Larix sibirica | reverse complement strand
ATGACCATTGAGATTACAATTCTTAACATCTTGGACTGTATGTTCATTGGTCATAATGGAAGTACTGGGAATAACTCTTCCCCATTCCTTGGATTGTGTATTATCACTTGTCCCAACAAAGAAAGGGTACAGTCCTCAAGTCTCACTAATTATTTATAAGTTATTATTAAGATTGATAGAAGAGGGCATATCCTATTTCATATCTTGATCGACTATATTTGTTTATAACATTGATTGACAGTTATATCACTGTAGATTCTGCTTCTGATTTAAATACAAACGATTACAATGAAAATAATATTGGTTGAATCCAATAAGCTATATGAAAGTTTAAAGTTACGGTGTATTCTGGATTGAAATCTTAACAACAATCTAAGAGTATAAATATTGGAAGAAGTTCCCTCGGTGGAAGAACATAAGTGGGAAAGAATGATAGAAGGTTAAGTGGAGAGTTGCAGTCAATCCCTCATTTACCAAGACATTCAGATAAGTATACTCCATTATTGTAACATTGTTGTTAAAAAATGTTAATATCTATTAAGTTACATTTATGTCTTAATGAGAATTGTATGCTACAAGTGTTTATATTTTCCTTCAATGAGGTATTGATATTATTTCTATGCTCTATAAAGATATACTTTCCCTTATGACCAGTTAATGAAGTATATTCAAGAGTATATATGTTAATTATTTAGTAATATTTAAGATAGCCCTTTTTTATTGAAAGTGTGATATTAATATTAATATGCTCAAAAGGTGATTGGCAAAGCTTTACTAAGGTGAAAGCATCAATGAAGAAATGTCCTTGTTATAGTTTATTAGAATTACCATGGAATGATATATGTAGAGGAGTGAAAGTGTATAATTAATTATAATACATTTAGCTTCCCTTTTACTTAAAAAGATTGATTAAGTTTTGATTAAAGAAAATAAAATTTAATTACCTTTAAAGAAAAGAACTACACTCTTAGTGGTTGTTAGTTTACAATCACATATCAGCTAAGATAAATTTGAGTATTATTAAGAAGATGAAGTTACATTACACATAAGCTTGGTAAGTGATATACTCAATTATAACAGATCAATATGATTAAAGTTAGTTGTTTAGTTTGGAATCCTAATAGTAAGAAAATTGATCACTTATTCTACTTCAATATAACAATTGCTTTTAAGCCAGTGTAGTATACAAAGGGAACACTTGATCTTAGTGAAATAGATCTTAATAAACGGAAACATTTAAACGCTTACTCTTAAATATCTGAGATTGAATGTTTTGCATAAAGGCGCATTTTTTAATATAAAAAATTATTAACATAATGAGGTTATGACACTCCCTATGTTTGAATAGTTAAGGACAATTTATATCCATAATATTTTTGCATGAGACTATTTTTAATAAAGAGGAAGTACTATGTTTAATAAATAGGAAGCACTATAATCTCTAAGGTTGAATGACTAACATATTTAGTCTGTTTGGATGTAATTGAAGGAAAAAAAAGTATATCCCATTTCCCTAAAAATGCATTGTGGAAATTGGGTACATTACACGTTTGTTAAAAAAATTTGTTATCTTTTCCTAAATTTATTTTCCTGAAAATTTTGCTTTCTATAAGGAAGATAATTTTTGAGGATGCTCCCCTCTATCCAACTAGATTTGTTTCCGAGGTCAAAATCTTGTTGAAAAAAAGTCTGCAACAAATAAGTTTGTAGTAGATAAATGCGGGTTTTTTTTTTCTTGGAGAAGTTGGTAATACTAAGTTGAATCAAGCCTTATAGCTATTTTTCTACACTCTCTGCTTGGGAAAAACTATCATCCTATTTTACTATAAATTTTAACCAATTTTGTAAAAAAATAAACTAAATTGCACCACTTGGGTAATTTACTGAAAATGTCATGTATATGTTTCATATTTAATTAAGCTCTTGGTTTCATGTGAAGAGATGAATATATATGTTTGTGATAAACTATAGTGGGATTAGAAATTAGAATGAGAAGTGGATTTTTACATTTGGACATCAGGATTGGGATACCTTACATCATGCTCTCAGCTCCATGTGCTTCAATTATGCCATTCAACACCACTTTCCTCAATTTTGTTGTGTTTGTTATTTGGATGTTGAGAAAACCATATAATATTGTTGATGCATATATTAACAATTGTTCCAATAACCCCACCCTTCAGATCATTCAATCTTAAATACTCCATAGAGGTACAAGAAATGTGCTTTTTAAAAATACAAACACCAAACAACCCCCAAAATAGAATTTGAACCACTAACAACATTACAAAACATATTAAAAATCCCCCAAGGGAAATAATATAATGTTACCCACTTTCCATTGACATATTGATGTTTTAGGATAGTTAACTTGGAAATTTGGCCTTCCACAACTCGATGCTAGCAATGCATAAACAAATTTGAGGACAATAGGCAACAACATCCTTCTGGTTAGTGAATCAGAGGTAGAAGATGGTGCTATATTCACATATAGATACCATTTTATTGAAAGTGATGGTATGTTCACATACAAGAGAAAATCTCACAATTAATGAGAGAAGTACACAGAAGAAAAAGGATGGTCTACTTATCTATTAAATTGTCAACCAGACTATTGAGGTGCAACCATACGTGCACATCATGGGTGATGGGTTTTAGGCACACTCTGAAGGTGTCTATTGCATTGCATTAGTAGTCAAGTTTTTCTTTATATGGAAACATAATTTACAAATGCTGACATGGAAAAACGTTAATCAAAATTATTTCTTCTTAGGAGATCTAGAAAGGTTGCTTCTCGAATTCCCTGTCAATGGCATGCACCTCATGAACCTAATTCCAAGCACCATCCCATTGGCCTCAGATATTTATGAATGCAAAAAATAATAAGACAAATCCACAAGCCAAATACCAACATACAAAAATCAGTCAAAATGCAAATCTAGGAGGTTGCGATCAATCTACGCGAAGAAATTCTAGCCAGAGTATCTTCCACTACCTATCGATCCATCATGGATACATGTCCTCTTTGCTAACTTTTAGCATGTCTATTTTATTTAACTATGGGCCATAATTAATGTATTCCATTCAGTTCATCTGGAGGATAACCTGGAAATAAAGTTGGGGTCACAGGGTGAACAAAAGGGTAGGTAGATTTGTATCCTAAATGGTATGGATTTATACTAACAAATATATTTTGAAGCAAAAACATGGAATTGGTTTCCTCTAGCAGTAAGCTTGTTTCGAAATTGTCTTTTTATGAATCATCATCATATTTTTTGCACATAATCTATTTGGGGATTTCTTCTAGTTATAAAGGATGTGTTGTGTGCATGCATTGTAAAAATATTGATCTAAAATTGACAACCAAACATGATGATTATGATATATTTTCTCTGTTTTTCAGTAGGAATCCAAAAAGAGGTTCCATAGTATAGTATACAGGTTTGGCATTGATACAAAAATAACAAGCATTCCTAAAATATGACATGAAAAAGATCAAATCAACAACACAAAGAGTATGAGTTTAGAAGCAAACAAATTCCCAATATTTATTTCCATAGTATGGCATGAAAGTTTGGAATTGATTCAAAAATAACAAGCATGCCCACAAATTTTCAATTTATATAAAATTTCTTAACCAATCTTCAACCACCATTGGAATTAATAGATGTGTATAAGGAAATTCAATGTGTGCTTCTATAAATGGACCAAGCTATGTGTGCATGCACCCCTTTTAAAACCTAATCAAAGATTAAGCTTCAAGTATGTGATAGAGAGACATTTTCCTTTTCAGCGATAATTTCCCTAATGTCAATCATAACTAAGTAAGAGTATAATTTTCTAGCTTTCAAGCATCCCACACAAAACTTGAAAACTCGAAAATTAATTGCTAGTGAGACTTAGGGTTTCTTACCTTGAACAGTCCATGTGATTCTAGATGTAGGGTGTTTCTATTCTCCTAGCATACTCTACCAATGTTGACTTCCTTCATAGATTCAAGACCAAGGAGGATATTGAGATTACAATATCCTGTAGAGATTATGGACATAGTTGTAGGAGTGTTGTGGCTACTTCGAAACGAGATAACCCTAGTATACTTGATTGCCAAAGTAATTAACAATATTTAATGATTAGGAGAACATAGGAAACATCGAGGAGTTCACTTGAAACAATTGCTTTTAGGAGAAATGAATCTTGTATATTGGCATTATTACAAAAAGTTGAGCAAAATTTATCAAATGCTCTATTAATTTCACATCTTCTATGATGGTAATACTTTAAATATATAGATTTGACTAGGTATCCCTAAAGGGTTAGATGAGGGATGATTTCACTATGTAGACCCTAGTTGATCATGGCTAAACATATTAATAATTACATTTATGCAATACCTATTTGAATACCATTCACAGTTATTCACTAACTCGATGATCGGAGAAATCGATAATTCTATCTCCCAATATCCTTCTAGCCCAATGTCCCCCTGAACCAATCAACCCCCAAATCCCACCCTCATGGACCATATTATGGATCATGCAATTTGATTCTTAATTATCATTGAATAAAATTGACCATGGTTGATCCCAACAATTTGATTCTTAATTATCATTGAATAAAATTGACCATGGTTGATCCCAATTGACCACTTTGAATATATATACCATATGAACCAAGGAAATGGTTGACCATATTATTAACATTTCCACCCAATTGGCCCACCGTCAAATTGCACACTCATCCATAAATTCCATGCACATTCATCCATGAATTCGATGACCAGATATCTTGATAATTCCATCGCCCAAAATCCTTGTAGCACAATGGCCTCCTAAACAAACAAACCCACGAATTCCACCCTTATGGATTGTATTACATATCATTAACTACTAACTATCATTGAATAGCGTTGACCATGCTTGATCCCAAGTGACCACAATGTTGAATATTAAGACCATAATATGCACCGTCAAAAATCATGGTTTTCCATATTGTTAACGTTGCCATGTGATTGGCCCACCATCACCTAGCTCACTCATCCAAAAATGCCATGCACATAATCCCCTAATATGAAGACCAGATAGCTTGATAATTCCATCTCCCAAAATTCTTCGAGCCCAGTGGCCCCCTAAACCTACCAACCCACAGATTCCACCCTCATATACCATATATGGATCATTCAATTTGGTTGTTACCTATCATAGAATAGCATTGACCATGGTTGGTCGGAATTGGCCATAATGTTGAAAATATGGACCATAATATGCACTGCAACAAATCATGATTTGCCATATTGTTAATGTTTCCTTGCGATTTCCCATTGTCACCTAGCTCACTTGTCAACAAATATCATGCACATTTATCCCTTAATACAAATACTGAATGGATCGATAATACCATCTCCCAAAATCCTTTTATTTCAATGCCCATCTGAACTAACCAACCCATGAAGTCCACCCCAATGGACCATATTATGGATCAATGACTACTAATTGTCATTGAATAGCGTTTACGATGATTGATCCCAAGTTACCAAATGTTGAGTTTATAAACCATAACATGCACCGTGTTGTATCTCACTTAGTGCCTACAAGTGTCACATTACCCTTCTCCTACCAAGAAGAATACATAATATAAAAAATGAGGTTTAACTTCAATCATTAATGATCACATTTAATATTACCTAGAATAAATATGAACCATTCACGAGACTAGGGAAATACTGAACTGATTATCCCTCCAATGATTTAGGGGCGATTGTGTATCTTGCTGGGATAGATCTAGGCTGTTGGAGGCACTAGAATGTGCAACATAATTAAATTAAAGGATCTTTGGCTGACAACCCATATGTAGCAGTGCACCTTCTTATAATGAATCCTGATTGTTGAAGTTGCTGGGACAAAAGATGAATTTAAGCATGTTTCCTCCCCACCTATGGCTAATATTAAAGTATGCATCTTGGAAGAGATATATCCGATAATGTTGGAGGGAGAGGGGCCTATACATAGAGAGAGGGAAAAAGCATACTGCAGACATCCTTGATTGAATCACATGTTAGGCTAAGTTACATCTTGGACGTTTGTGGCCCTAAAGCGTGTGGTGAAATAAAAGGGTCTTTCTCCCTATCAATGGTCATGATTCGATCCTACAATTCTTTCCCAAATCAAATCTAATACATTGATGGATAAGAGAGTATGTAGTAAGGTTTAAGGATTATGTTGTTGTAGGTAGTATGATTTGAATTGTGCAACATTTCCAAGCTTGATCCCAGTCGCCAATGATTAAGGAACTGACCATAAAAAGAGAAGAGATCTCCTCATGTCAAAGGTAGGGATTTGTGAAAGTTTCCTTATCATGGTATCCCAAGTGTTCATTTTCAAAATATTTTCCCAAATTCTATGGTGATAAAGGAGAATGACATTTTCAAAGTAATAGTTTTCAAAATCACATGGTAACATGATTATTCAGGTGGTCGAAATGTTATTTTCTCATTCGAATATGGAAATCATATCAAAAAGAAATAAGTGTTAGCCTTAACAATGTATATCATTTCAGATCTTGTAATCCTCCTCATGATCGAGTTTTCTTATCCACAATGTGATCCATAGATAACCATTCCCTCTTTTTACACGTAACTCCCATTCTGATTCACTCCCAAGTCATGTGATCGCCATCATCGAGGATCCTCACCAAATGGTCGAATCCCAATTCATCATATTTTACATCTGATATGAAACATTGCAAAGGAAATATCCTTTCATTTAGAGCCTATATATGTAAAGCTTTTCCACCCAACGTTCATAACATGTCTCTCTGGAAAGCTATTTCCCTTTGTCCCATCCCAATATGGCATATTAGTCAATCCATTTGTAATCTATAATGTCTCCACCGCTATTGTATGAATGGTTTCCTCGAAAGTCTTGGCTCAATTTCATTCATACAAAGCCTCTCATTGATCACCCCAAGACATAACTCATATTAAATAGACATTTTGATGCTTCACTCTCAATCAGGGGCGCATGGATCTTATTAAATAAACATTTTGAGAAGTCTCGGTTATTTCTCAGTAACTGTATCCCTTCTTTTCTCCCCACATTGTGCTCATGCTCCCCATTCATCACCTAAACATAATTTGGGAGTTTGAGAGAGAGAGTGATGCAAGATGAGGCGAGTCTGCAGAAATTTTAGTTGTTTTTGCTCGTACTCCATCTTATAGTGATGTATCTCTTTGATACACAATGGCTTGGCCTAGGAAGGTTGGTACCTAATTGGGTCTTCGAGCACTAGTCTCCTTTTTGAAATGGAGACCTCAACAATAAATGTTTTGCGGACCAAGCTTCTTCTACCAATTTTCTACCCTAACACACCGCAATGAGGAAAATTGTGAACTTCCTTGTAGCTTTCATTTATGTAGCTCATCATGGGACAGATTCCATATGGTGTGGATGATGAGAGAAAATCATGCTCATCGATGATGTTCATTACCAGAATCAATTTCAATATTCAACGAAAAGATAGAGCAAGGTGCACATAAAGTTAAGTTCAATAGAAAAATGCATACTCGGGGATGAGATGTCCCTGAAAATGAATTACACCAGTAGCAACAGAATATGCATATTCCAAAAATGTTGAAAGTTCGTTTGTCCATTCCTAAAGGGAACACTCAACACTAGAAAACATACTTAAACTCAGCTCAAAGAGGCACACCAGGAGGTTCAACATTTTTCATGAGTTTTGGAATTGAAAAAAGTCACCCGGATCAGCGATGTTAGTCTTCTCTCCTTTTATTTCCCCATTATTCATAGCATAGGATTGTTGAAAGTCCTTTGTTGATCTAAAATACAATAGGACCTAGGTGTAAATTAATTAATCCCCTCTGTTGTATTCACTATTGTATAAATGAAATAGAAATGATTTGTTTTGAGGATACCGAGGACCGAGCCAAGACTACCACAGGCATTTTTGAATTAAAAGTGTTTTTATTTCAGTGAATAAGATGTTTTGCTTTGGGAATAATCAGGACCAAGGTGAGAATTCCACTAGTATTTTTTAATTAAAAAAGTCTTTATTCTAAATGTATGAGATGCTTTTGTTTGGGAAACCAGTACCGAGGTGAGACTACCATTGGTTGTTGAATGAATGGTGTTTTATACATGATTTAATGTACTTTTGAGACAATATGTCAAGTCTTCATATGATTTCCTATAGTTTCATGGATCTTAAGATTACCCTCCTGTGTAATTTTCAAATAGTATGTGAGACACATATAAATGGGAATTTAAAACATACTTTACCATTTAAGTGTGTTTTGTTGTTGTTGTTTATTCCATTCTAAGAGTGGGTTATGATCAAGGCGCCCATGAGCTGCACTTATTTTCATTTTTAATGTTCAATGGAATAATTGTGCCTCCATTTTCAAATATAACACTTATTTACATTTTGTTTTCATGGCTGATATTTACCCCCGAGCACCACAGATTTCCGTTGTAAACCCAGTCAAGTTTTTCATGCATATCTGAAACGTACCTTGGGTGATAGAATAGGATTAATACCTCCCTACATTTGAGGGTTCCCTACCTTGCTTAGAGGAATATCTTACTAAACTAAAGTGGTGCAGATATGGTGATATCTACACAACCCTCCTTGGAAATTGCGTCTTAAGCATAGCCTATATTGTGACATTCATATCTGTAGCTGGCATAACTACCGAAGAAATCCCAAATCCAGTTGGGGTACAACCTGCGTGAAAATACACCGCATCAAATCATGGTTAACCATGTTGTTAATATTTCCCTATGATTGGCCCACCGTCACCTATCTCTCTCATCCACAAATTCCATGCACATTTATCCCCCAATCCGAAGATTAGATAGCTAAATAATTCCATCTCCCTAAATCCTTCTAGCCCAATGATACCTTGAACCAACCAACCCACGAAGTCCACCCTCATTGACCATATTATGGATCATTCAATTTGGTTGTTACATTTTATTGAATAGTGTTAACCATGGTTGATACCAAGTGACCACATTGAAAATATCAATATAGAGAAAATATTGTGTGCATTATAAAGTTGGGTTATATGGGATATGATCCATTGTCTTCTACTATGACATATAAAGTGTAATACATATGCAAACCAATCAATATGCAATATTAGTAACTTTAATAACTTATCTTGGCCTTAGTACCTTTAATATTCAGTATTATTTATTAAATAGTGGGGAGTTGAGTTCAACCCTTTCCCATCACTAGAACATTGGATATACAACTTTTTTGAACTTATGTAACAAAGGTTTTAAACTTCATTTTATATTTTCTTTTAATAAATTTTAATGGTGTCCCTTAGATATGCATGAAGTTTTTTTTACCCAAGGTTTGAAATCCATTTACAAATTCACGCGCACTGGGACTGTGGATGGAAATTTTTTCTTTGCACACTCTCATGTGTGATGAAGGAATCCTTTGCTAGCCCCATTCTCTATAATTATCAAAGGAAATCGTGTGCTCATTGAATAAGGAGGATCTTGTTAGTAGCTTGGATCCATCAATAGAAATCCCAGGTTCAAATATTTCATTCATTTTCCATTTTCCATCATTTTACCAAGACATGATGGGTATGCATAATACACTATAATATTAAGTGGTGAAACTCTCAAAATTTCCTTTCCTTCATTTCTCCTACTACACATTATCATTTATGTCCTTGGATTTGGGCATGACTCTATCATTCCCTAGCATGATTTTTTATTGCAAAATTACAATTTGTTTGGTATCCCAGTAACAAAACCCAAGATTTCTCTCCTTGCAGTTCACTGGATTGGTCATACACATGCATATTTAACTCTATTATATGAAAGATTTTTTATTGTTCATTTTTCCTTAAATCAATTAACCCTCCTAGACAGGGTTTTCTAGAAGCGTAAGAATTAGCTATGGGTGAGGAATGGAATTCATTGAGAAAATCACACACATAATTTATTATCTTTGTTCTTGTTTTCAAATACTATTCCCAACCTTTGATTTGACCACTAAATCCAGATCATGTTTTCATATGTTGTCTCTTACTTTCTTAGAATATGTCATTTAGGGTTTCTAAGTTGACCGAGAGCTTGTATATCTGTAATTTTCTCTCATGAATTTCATTGTTCCATTTTTTAGAGGAGAAGCCTTGAGGGTTTTGATTGCTCAATCATTCCAAATTAGAAGCTGGGAACAAATGCAAATGAACCAAATTCATTCTTTGGAATGCAAAGTGGAGTACATTCTTGGGTGATCTATTAATACCTATTCATATGGCGCACCATCATCACCAACTCAACAACAATGCAAACAAAAATGGAAATAAATTTTAGTAACCACATCTATTGGGCCTCCTCCCAACAAAAATATTGATAAATCTCAACAACATGCCCAACTAAATAAAATTGAAGACCCTTATATAAGGGAATAGCTTGACATTGAATCACGCCTATTATAGAGTAAGGGGACTCTTCCTTAGAGGTAGTTCATGATACAATATCTTTGAACCAATATTGGAACACTCATAATGGAAGAGTATCCTATGTAAACAACATAATTACCTCAAGATAAAATATTTATAGAGTAAATAGGGAATTCTATCCTCTAGGATAGATTATCTACTATTTATCTCATTAAATCTCCCAATGTATATTCTAAAGGATGCTAGAGATGGGTTAGAG
>NWUY0300009179.1:47434-59391 GCA_004151065.3 Larix sibirica | reverse complement strand
AAAAAGCAAGAAGTAAGACTATAACATAAAAACTAAAGAAAAAAAAGTTAACTCTAAAGATGCAGAGCCAATCCAAAAGAGACATGTACAAAGCGAGCCAATCCAGAATAAAAATGTACAAGGACAGAGGAATTGGAATCTATGATAAAAAAATGGTGAATATGTCATGGTGCACTGGAAGCATCTCTCCTAACATCCGAAGTCGAATGAAAGAATCGCAATAGTTTTGTTTGGAGGAAGAACTAGAAGAGGAGCTATAATGGGTAGCGCATCGTTGCATGGAGTGGGGAGCCTACAGTTGTGATCTGGATGAAATTGTTCAGCTACAAGGATGGGGCAGAGACTACCCATGTCGCCAATGTCAAGTGGAAGAGGAGGCAATCCACTATATCCTAACTGATCCGCGGTCAGAAGCAGTACCTCCACTTGTACATCTCTTAGTACCCCTAGAGGAAGGGAGCATCGAAAAGAAGAAAGTAATCCGCTAAGTGGAAGTTGGTCCCAAATGCGAATGTTGTTGATAGAGGACCTTAATGAAGGAAATGAGAGGAAGGTCTACCTTCACACCGGTGGCATCAATTTCATGCATGATGGCTTTAATGTCAGATACTAAAGCCATGGGATCATTATCCTTCAACTCTAGGTTGAAGATCTTCAAAAGCAACTAAATTAGCTCCAACTTTGAATGTGAGTCATACAAATCCTTCAATTTCGTTAGAGCATCATAAGAAGTTTTAGCAGATATTATATGTCAACTCACCTCTTCACTTACTGTAGCAGCGATCAATGCATGTACCTTTATGTTTTTGCTCTTCCATATTGCAAGCTCTTTGTCTATTTTAGGTTATTCGGGTGTAGCATCATCTTCTCTTTCACAAATGTCATCCCATAGATCATTGAAAACAAGTGTATGCTTGGTCTTCCTCAACCATTATGGATAATTATTCTTGCCATTGAGAACCACTCCGGCAATAGAAACAAACGAATGCATCTTAACAGGAAAAATCACTTCAAGTTGGGTTACTTAAAAGTGTTTGTTCAAGACAAACTCAAAACATAAAGCTTCTGTCAATAGTAGTCATTTCTCAATCGTAAAGAAGATAACAGGGCTTCTTGCAAGTATCCTTGTGACTAATGAGCTCATGAAGAAATGTCTAAGGTTTCAAACATTAATTTTTAAGTGGAAAATAGAAAGAACTTTAAATGATTATGCTTAACTCCAATCCAGTATTCAATTTTCAAACAATCACATTGAAGGACTCAAACCAGGAGGCAACCAATTTCTAACCTCTTAGGTTGCAAAATCACATAAGAATTCAAAAGAACAATGCAATAATTTAAATGTAGGCATAGAATTCTTTGAGTATACACTCATGTCGGTAAAAGCAATATTTGAAATCATTGCACTAATGAAACCATTGGGATGGAAAGGAAGGAATACCGCCCTCCCAACAATGATGCGAGTACAATCCAAGGCACCAACAAATTTTGGCATTGTGAACCATGAAAGAAAACTAATATAGTACACAAAGGATACCACGATATGACCATCAACTTCTGCGTCCTCGAAGGAGAGAACCGACTCTGAAACTACCACTCAATGACCATTGATATAGTACGCAAAGGATACCATGATACCACACCATCAGCTTCCATGTCCTCAGAGGCAAGCACAAGCTCTGAAACTACCACTCAGTGACCACTTATATAAATGAAGGTCCAAGAATAAGTCAATTTATGGGAGAAAGCAAGGACAAGAAGTGAAAATTCACAGATACAATAGAGTGGACTAAAGATCTACGATCCCCAAAAGGATAGGCATTTCAGTGGATCTGTAAAATTGCCCCACATTTCCCGCCCCAAGATGAAGGCTTGCATGCTTGGAGATGCCCAAAACATTTAAGAGGCTAAGAAGATCAGTCTAGACTTCATGGATGTTGAGGGTCTAGTCTTAATAAGGTTGGTAAATTTTCCCAAAACGAGATCCATGAACCCATGCTAGGAACAATCCGCACATAGAGGTGATTCAGGAACTATAAAACTCAAGGTGAAACGTAGGTCGTAGAAAGAGATACCGCAACTAATAAAGCACAGGAGGTGAAGAGAAATTCATGCAGAGGATGAATACAATAAACTCAGAGGTGAATTGTGCTCTGAGAAATGAAGCGAAGAAACAAAGACACCATAACATAAGTTTGAGCACATAGAGCCATGAATTAGGGTTTGCAAAAGAGAAGTAACATCTAAACGCCCAATTGTAGATTGAGCAAAAGTCGGGAGCAGACAGAAGGACAAAAAGCAAACTGAAGAAATGACATAAGGCACTCATGGAGTTAAAGGCTCCAGGGCATTGATAACATATGACATGCCTGGGATAACTCCAATGTCGGATGCCTTTGCATTAACGTGAATTTCATATAAATACATGTACAAACAACCTTTGGTTTTCACCTCCCAAGATGTCCTTTCAACTTTCCGACGACTCTTCAGTTTACAAAATTTACAAATTAACCATAATCCCATAGAATTAGGTATCTGGCATCAACCAGCAATAATAAAATAATCTTCATGTAAGGTGTGATCGAGGAACTTGTTTTTTTTCAAGACGAAACAACAAGGAAGTTGTGCTATTCAACAACATTGATCCATAAATAAAATATTCTTCTTTGAGAGGTGCACCTTGATGAATGTGCATTGTGGCCACTTTGAATAGTCAACAAGCATTGAAAATAACTCTTTCACAAGTGCACCCTAGATAAATGTGTAAAGTTGGTTAATTTCATAAACAATTACTTTTCTTCAAACCATGAGCCCAAAAACCATCAACTCATTTGCAAAATCATGTGTTGATTTCCCAAAACAATGTGCACAAGAGCACCTAGGGAAGTGTGCCAACAACCTCACACTTGTGGTCAACAAAGAAGAATAGTAAATGGTCTCTAATAAATCATAAAATAGAGCAATACCATGGGTTGGAAAGCAAAACCAAGTGTTGAAAGGAAAAACCATGTGCAAATACTATCAACTGATTTTGAAAACCATCAAAATTCCTCAATGAACATTCCAAGTGGCATGTGTGACTGCAAATAATTCCACAAACTTCTCTAAGAGATAGCGCTCCTCAACAATGCCTCAATAAATGCTCTCTAATAAATCATAAAATAGAGCAACACCATGGGTTGGAAAGCAAAACCAAGTGTTGAAAGGGAAAACCATGTGCAAATTCTATCAACTGATTTTGAAAACCATAAAAATTCCTCAATGAACATCCCAAGTGGCACGTGTGGCTCCACATAATTCCCCAAACTTCTCTAAGAGATAGTGCTCCTCAAGAATATCTCAATAAATGTACCAAATCACTAGCACAAGTCATATGTGTGGCCCCGAAAGCTAGATTTGTCCCATTGAGTGTGCAATGAAGACTTCCTATGGCTCACGTGGACATCTCAAAGATGGATACATCAACAAGAAGAGAGAAAACGTAATAAATATCGTCCACATGGCAGATATGGATCTCCCCAAAAATAGCACATGTGGGCTCAAGGAGAACAAAATAATATGTGTGCCTAACAAGGAGGGCACTCAACTAAGTATAATAGTCCAAATCATAACCAATAAACACTTGTGTGAATAGAACTAATGCAGCTAGGGCACTCCTCTATTTCCCCTTTGAAAGCTACAGGAAATTGCTTATTAATTAACTTCAAATTCTGCCCCTAACATGCTGTACTGAAGGATTTGACGGTCCATACTGTAATCTGATCTGGAGCTGAAAGGTGGTCTGGTATCTCTTCAAGGAAAATGTTACAGGTCTACAGGCTTTTTATCAAATGGAAAAAGAAATCCCTACTATTAATACATATTCAGGTCTGCAGTTTCTTGTGAGTTTGCAGGCTGTATTCTCATAATGGAAATTCTGCTTATACTGCTGTAGCTTATTAACATGTGCTGGCAATTTAATATCTAACAGTCCTCAAGTCTGCCACCTGTACAGTCATTGCTTAAAGCAACTAAGGTCCATAAGAAAACTGCTGTTATGAATTCTAATAACAACCTCCAGCAAATAGATTAATCATAGCAAGCTGCTCCATTATACAAGAACATGATAATGAGGGATAGCACTCTACTAAGAATGAAAATTGTTCTCGTTACAAGTCTGTGCATGTGCTAGTAAGACTTTAATACGCTAGGGCGCTCCACAAGTGGTTATGATATATGTCATAACAAGGTGCAACATGTGTTAAATATGCTACAACCAAGCCATAACCAATGAACAATTGGAATGCTTGCAAGGTGAAATATGCTAAGCGCCCTACAGAAAATATCATCATGTGCTTAGGAGTGTCCCCTAGGCCATCAACAATAAAATAACAACATATCCATGCACTATACCCATAAGATCATCACGGAACCATGACAATCCATCATAAAAGAGTTGAATCTCCCCACTCCAAAGTACTCAAGCAACCAATCTAAGCACCATTCTCATGAAACTACCATCCTGCAAATCTCTGAATTGTGTGATGAAAATCACACATGCAATCCTCATGCAATATAAGGNNATATCAGTTCATTTATTTGAAAACATAAGGACGGGATTCACCTAGGGTAAGGAAAATTAACAATTATCTTATCTTATTAGTTATTGTATGTATGTATCTTCCTCTATGCTTCAAGTTTATGCTTTGCCCTAGTGGTTTTCCTCCTAAGGATTCATTTTCTTAGTGAGTGTTTCTTTGCTTCATGTTCTATGGTTCTGTTGTGTCACACTGCATGCATCACAAGTATGATCCCTGATTGGGATTCTCCTCAGCGTCCAGTGATGGCACCATGGTCGGGCTCTGGTCTTAGTGTTGGTCTTGTTGCTGGGGATTTTTCTCAGAACTTCAATATTTTTATACTCCTTTTTCTATTTAACCTCAAAACTCTATCTTCTGTATCATTGCGTTATTTCCCGACCTTTTTTCTTGTAACATCTTTAATTTTGTAAATATTTTAATGCCTCTGCAATAAACCTTCTAGCATTTTAATTAGAATGGCTTGCTTTGATATCTCTTTATTTGAATCATTATCTCTGTCCTCAGGACTGCCAATTCTAATAAACCTGTGTCTTCTAATTTCTAATTCATGCTCCAAAATCAGAACATGCTTTGAAACCATGTTACCAAAATGGAAACAAAAATACAGGGGAGATGTGGAATATATGAAATTTATTATGAATGGAGACACTGAATATGATGAGGGAGATAATCTTATATGTCATTCATTAGATAGTTGTAAGGCCCACTTGACCTAAATACATATTTAAGTCACTTTATTAAACTTGGACTCCTAGTATTGGAGTGTTAATACTCCAACAACCATTAATAACAATAACTCAAATGGACACACACATTTTATGTCAGATGAACTTTAAGGAGATTATTCAAAGCCAACTTCAGGCATTATATGCATACTTTACACTCATGAGACGCTATGCATTGTGAACCAAGTTAGTAGCATGCCTGCATACATTTGTGCATGTGTATATATGTACATGCATACAGAAAGAAAGGTGATTTTGTTATAAAATGTGGTACAGATATTTGGCCCCAAATCACATACAAATTAAAGTTTGATAGATGGACAAATATGTCCGAGTTGTGGATTATAAATATTTAGTGTGTTATTAATTAATGCAAAGGAATAAGACTCAATTGTAGTTACATACCTTGGATGTCTCGCACATGTCTCAGAAGCACATGCTATTACATTTAGCCTTCCACACCATGTAACCGCACTGCAAAATAAATTTTAAAAACAAAAGAAATAAAGAATCCAGTTAAAACCTTTTAAAGAGTCATAATATAGTAAACTGACACAAATAAAGTTCAAATTTCCCTCTAATATCACTTTGTTGCACAAGAAATGGAAGCCGTTTACTTGTCTCGTTGAGATTAACCTAATTGCACCAAAAGTTCAATACCTATTATGAAGTAGTGGATGATTTTTTTATAAGAAGTCTACAGAAAATGTAAACAACTTCACAAAAACCTAGAAATCAACCCCTATAACTCTTGTTCAATAGCAAACACACTGCATGTTATGCATCATTCCATGAGAAAAGGTGACAAACATTGAGCTAATGAAAGAAAAGCAATTCATGAAGTATATCAAGAATTATTTCAACAATATTTATAATAGATTTCTAAGAGTGTCTCTAACTAAAGGCATGCAATTCATTTTCATGAATCTGTTCACTCATAAAGGTGCAGCCAGTATTTGAATAAACTAACACAGAATTAATTTGTATCCTGGGTGCACACTAAAACTAGCACACCGCATAACTCGCGATCGGTGAACACCGATATAGATTAAACGGCATTCACCGACAGGAAGCCACAAGGATCGTGAATGAGCAACCATAAATGATCCCATCCTTCATGGTTACAACTTGCATCTGCTCAATCATGATTCCATCTACTCTAAAGCACGGAATTATCTTGAAGGTTTGTATCCTGGGTGCACACTAAAATAACATCTGTACCAGACAAAAAGAGTAAAGGAAGTCGCCACATTTATAAGAGTTTGCCTACTAAAGTTTTGATCCATGGATGATAAGATTTAGAGTATAACTAAAAATACATCTCCATTATTACCGATTAGAAATGCTGACTTTAGGTGATGAATTTGCAATTTCAAATTTGCTTCAATCGATAATTAATAATATCATATCCATTTCTGAGTGCTGAATCGCCGAATCTTTCATATTAACATGTGCCAATCATGAAAAAATATACCAACAATAAATAGCAACACTAAAAGTGTGTTACTTTTACTATTGTTAGTTTACCACTTGGGAAATATTCCCTCGTGGCTTTCTAGCCTTTCATATAGAAACTATGGTCATCTAGAACAATAGCAAAACTTGATTGTAAGATCACGAGTTAGTCACTTCAATCACTCATGTCTGAGACTCTGACCAGCAGTAGCCTTTATCTGTGAGTATTTGAATATTTCATAATAATCAGTTTAATGACAAGTAAGGCCTTAACAACAGAGGACCTAAAAGAGAGAGACACGAGATTTGTAGGCCAATGATTAAAGGAACACTTTGAAGTTCAGTATTCGTGCCTAAAAATAAGGACATTGGATATGCATATAGATCTCTTGACAAGTAAAAATCAAAATAGTTTTTCCGAAGCAACCATGTCAGACACTCTGGCGTCCTGATCACTCATCCCCTGATGCCCAGTTGTTTCCAATTGCCCTTCCTTTAACCTTGGACTCTGTATACCTGTAGGCTGTAACCTAAACCCCATTCTCAATCATAGGGTTCAAGATTCGTGGCTTTTAGACACCTAAATCAGGATACTATTGTAAGTTTTTGTAGCTCAGCAAGGACTTCTGTGTTGGGAGTGTCTAGCAACATAGGAGCCGAGGTGATTCCTAGACATATATTGTAAAGGTGGATTTATAACACCTCATANNATCAACAATAAAATAACAACATATCCATGCACTAGACCCATAAGATCATCACTGAACCATGACAATCCATCATAAAAGAGTTGAATCTCCCCACTCCAAAGTACTCAAGCAAACAATCTAAGCACCATTCTCATGAAACTACCATCCTGCAAATCTCTGAATTGTGTGATAAAAATCACACATGCAATCCTCATGCAATATAAGGGGTAATAGTGCCCTTAATGTCTTGGATAAGAACAAATTTCTTGTCAATTTAAGGCTTTAAAACTTCAATTCTTTTTCTCTTCTACCATTTGTAAGTTATGTTCAAGCTGTTCCCACCTATTTTCTATCCTGCTCCCACAAAGAAATCCTTAAACATGAGCAATTGTATTCAAAAAAGTGCATCTTCTATTAGACCATAAATAAAATTAACATCACATTGGAGTCACTGTATTCATTATTTTAGCTGTCTATAACAAAGGAAGAGTAATATTCAATTGACATGTTGGCTGTGCACATTTAACAACTGCCCTCAAGTCACATTTTTCTTGAAGATCGATAAAGAACTACTTCAAACAACTCTGTAGGGATTTGATATCTCATGTTTCTGCAGACAAAATTTTGTGTTCTGACAACGAAGACCATTGTTAGAAGATTCTAGTAAGAGTTAGAATATAAAGCCAAGGCCTGAAGGATTTCAGGAAGCTGTTGTTTATTGGATCAAACATACTGTTAGAGACCCAGGAAAACCCCACAACATACTAGAAAACAGCCAAAGAATGTTTGGAAATGCATCAGTGATAAAAAAAACATATACAATGATCTACTGGTTTTTGGAGCGATTGGAAATGCATCAGTGATAAAAAAAACATATACAATGATCTACTGGTTTTTGGAGCGAGACTGGTACTCTCGAGTCTCAATAGAGGAGAAAGAAAAAAGACAAAAGTAAAGAATATTCTAGAACTTTTCTCTATAAAATTTTAACCAATAAAAATTATTAGACATTCATATTTTCACTGGTGAATTTTTTGATCTTGTTTTGGATGTCCAAATTCATATTCTTCAGATGGCTCATAGTCAGAACAGACTGGGCAATCTGCAGTTGTTCTAACTATGCATATAACTATAATACATGTCATAATGCATAATTCTGGACATCTTGGGCTTCCCCATGAGGTTTTCCTTGGAAAAAATAATTCTTGCTGATACTAATCCCTTCTGCATTTGCTGCCTTGTATAGAAATTTCAAATCCCCATATGCATTCATAAGACGGCTCCTCTTATTTCAACTTGTTTTTCAAAAGAAAAAGAAATAGGCAAATCACACAATACATTTTTACTTCTGCAATCTGAAAATCCTATTGAATGTGTAACCACCACTGTCATGTCCCTTTTTGAATGATCTCCCTAGGCAGGCAACGTACTAGCCTATTTAATTCCCGTAAGCTATAGTCGACAAAAAAGAGAATTAATAATTATTTAATGTCCACTAGGCGGAAAAGCAACATTAAAAAAAAGGAACATTGAATAATTAAACAAAATGGGGTCCTAAAGTGACATTGACTTTATAAAGTCACTTTAATTAAATATTCGAGCAGGAAAAAAGTAAAAGTGGCGAGAAAAAGGTAAAAGTGGCCCAAAAAGGGTAAAATGAGTTTAAAAGGGCAAATCGACCTCATTCTCATTCATTCATGACATTGTTAGTTTTTTTAGCTCGGCAGGTACTTCTATGTCGGGGCTGTCTAGCAACATAGGAGTCGAGGTGGATTTATAACACCTCATGTAAATGGTATTAGAGAGTCCATGGTATTATGTGTCCCATGGTATTGGAGGTCCCATGGTACTGCGTCCATGGTATTTCCATGAGTGCGAGATTATAAAAGGAGCCTTAGAGTATGAGTTCATTATCACAGTTGCAAGAGACAGGTTTCCTCTTGTAGTGAGCAGTCCAGATCTAAGTTTGAGATCACAGTTTTTCCAGGGGAGAGTTACTTCTCTGCTGTCTACTGGATCCAGGGTGGATCTAGAGTTTGACTATCCAGTTTGGAGAGAGGATTTGGGGCATCTTCCAATGTGGTTTGGTCTCAGAAAGCCATAGGCTGTGGCAAGAGGTCTTTCCGAGGAGCTTTGGTCCAGCTCCGGAAGGTTTATCCGGAGGACTGCTGTAGTGCTGTGGTAAGCAAATCCTGTAGTGAGAAGAAGACGAACATTTGTTGGTTTTCCCCAAAGGACTGGGGTTTCCAGGGTAAATCCATGTGTACCTTGTGTGGATGCTATTTATTTCTGCTATGCATTTATATGGTTGTTTAAACAGTGTATTTTCAGTTTTAATGTTCAGTTCTGCAATATAGTTATTTGCTAAGTTGTAACTGAAAAAAACATTAAGGAAGCTGTAAATCAAGGATTTAAACATAAATTTTCACAACTATTAATTACATTACCAGGCCCTAACCACTGCTGCCCAGAAAAAGATTAAGAAATCATCTTTTACAATATTCCTTAGTGGAGATACTATCAAGATACAATAAAATCATGATTACTCCCACTGTCCTCTGCAGTTGACCAATCCTGCTACCTCAAATGCTATCATTAGCATGTAGGCTACGGATAAATAGCAGCATGCAAGAAAGAGAGAACTGCTTGCTTGAAAGTTTGCTGAGCCAGACTTGCTGCAGAAGAATAACCTAGGGTTTTGCTTAGTGTCAAATGCTTGTGCTGCCATTAGTTGAGCAAGATGCCTCCTCTTTGTTTCATGTTTGACATACTCTTTTCAGTGATGAAGGGTATACTTGATGTTCCCAACTCGGAGTCTTAAATCTCTCTGAAACTCAATCAGATGGTTCCTTTGAGTTCTGCACTGACAAAAAATGAAAAGCTCCCAGACATCTTTGACTCTGAAGCGATGTGCTTGGCATCTTTTCTTTTGTCATAGTGGTAAGGAATAAGAGAGAGAGAGTGCAAGTAGAATTGATATTGTTGCTAACAATGGAAATACTCACATGCACGAGAAACACAAGAGACAGAGATGTTGGATGTTTTAGTACCTCGGAAAGTGTCCAACAGAGCACTATTAATGGCAGCAGTGAGCAGAGAAGATCTGTCCACATGCAGGGAAGGCACTCCAGCAGAGATTATGTACAGAACTCCATACAGCAAAATTAATGACAGCAGCAGCAATACACCCTCCTTCAGCAGTTTCGTACAGCAGTAATGATGGCACAGGGGCATTTATAGAGGAGAGGAAAATACAGAGCGCATACATGCCAAAAGCATGCATGCGCCATCATCAGTTCAGTTCCAGTTTAGATACCGTTTCATATTTAGCAGTTCAGTGCTATTTCCAAGTTTTGCTTTAGTTAGTAGTTGTGTGCACAGATAGTTAGGGTGCTTTGCATGTGGAAAGTTTCGAATGATAGATGGGATGCAGATCCCTAGAAGAGAGAGATGCATGCATGCATACATGAAATCTCTTCTAGTGGACATACTTTCCTAGCAATAGATCTTTCATGCAGGTTGAATGTACTAATCCCAAGGCCAGGAATAGATGTAGGGTTTACATTTATTTCAGTTAAGGTGTTGATGTGCATGTGTCCAGAATCCAGATTCGTTGTACCTTCTAGTCTATAAAAGGGCAGGGATATAGGTTTTATTAATTCAGTTTTTCAGAATAGAAGCAGTGAGCGAATGGTAGAGTTCGAAGCTTTCCGTGGATTTTCCGTTTTCAAAGAGTAATATACAGTGATATGATTTGAGTTTCAGATCTGTGTACTTGCTGTTACATGATTCGGTATTTAGTAGATTTCAGATTGCAGTTTTGATAGATTTTTCAGTTTTCTGTTTTCCTAATTAGGTAGGTTAGAAATCAGACTAGGACTGTTACCATGTGCTGAAGAATTACAACAAGAGAGAGGGCATGCAAGTAGAAAGGAAATTTCTGCAATGTACACACATGGTACTCTTCATTCTATTATCTGAGTACACATATGGTACTTTTCATTGTATTATCTATTTATTGGAGTATAAAACTGTGGGAGAGTGATCAAGTTTGACCAAGTCCCCAATAAAATAGGCTAGTAATCAATTAGGAATTTATGACCAAATCACCCAAAAGTACAACACTAACACATTCACTAGACTGAGTCTCCATGATTAGAGGAAATCATCGCTGATTTTTGTTGTAGTTGGGGGCACAACTCTTCCAACGAAGTACAAGATATTTCATGGCCTTTTTGCAGTTGGGATCTTCATATGGAACCGCATTCTTGTTAAAACTGGAGTGCTTGAACTAGTGCCAAAAAAAACACTCGATAGCATCCTAGTATTAGAACGAAACCAGTAGAAGCATGCTAAAAGTAAGAAAGGAGAAGCATTGATGTAGGACCATGAATGGAAGGAACTGTGTTGTACTCAAAAGAGTTGAACTCATTCTACTTCATAGTTGAGGTGCATGGTGTTGATTTTTTAGCAGCATTGAGAGCCATTCTTTATGAATGGAGGCACTT
>NWUY0300009173.1:106094-118183 GCA_004151065.3 Larix sibirica | reverse complement strand
TCATCAATTAATTGTTGCAGGTTCTTCACACTAATCAATGTTGGAGAAAATTTCCAAAGGGCCATGGATATTGCATTTTTAGGGGAGAAACACAAGTTCATTGTTATATATCTTGATGATATGACTGTATTCTCAAAATCTGATGAGGAACACTTGAAACATCTTGAACACACCTTCATAAAGTGCAGGAAGTTTGGTTTTTCATTAAATCCTAAAAAATAGTTCTTTGATATCAAAGAGGGAAAGTTGTTGGGCCATATTATTTCCAAATATGGAGTCATAATAGATCTTGATAGACTAGCTACTATAGATATGATAGATCTTCCTAGGAACAAGAAATAAGTGCAATCTTTTATTGAAAAGATCAATTTTCTCAGAAGATTCATTTCCAACTTTGCAGAAATATTAAAAAGATTATAGATATGTTAAAAAAGGAAGTTGAGATTAAGTGCACCATTGAAGCAAGAGGCTCTTTCAAGAAGATTAAGGTTTCTCTAGGTCAATCACCTGTCCTGATTAGTCCAAACTATACTAATTTTTTTTTAATCTTTTATTTGCTTCTAAAGTAACTATTGCAACTGTCCTTTTGCAGAAGAATGATGCGGGACAAGAACATCCCATTTCCTTTTTCAATAGAGCATTGAGAGACGTAGAACTGAAGTACAGTTATTACTCTTACCTATGTGGTTGTTATCCTATGTGGAATGATGATGAATCCATCAAGAACATATAATGGTGGATTCAATTCTTTCATTAGAAAAAGTACCTTCCTAGGAGGATGAGTGATAGATACTTAGAGGAAGGAACATATCCCTAAGAACATGGTACCATGTGACATAAAACTTGGAGGTTGGATGCTTGAATCAATGATGACTGGGTTGAGGAGCATACATATGGAGGTTGGTCATGGACCCAAACACATATGTTAAGGAAATCATTGGAACAAGTAACTACCTTCACACATATGTTGACGAGCATTGGGAACAAGATGACATGTGACACGCAACTAGAGGAGGAGAAACATGCATGCAAACACTTGGAGATTGGACCACCATGTAAGAGGGAGTGTGGTTGCCTTGTTGACTTCAGTCTACGGCTATTTCTGTGGACCTAGTCCATGGTTTATGTTGGCCTTCCTCATCTATTCTATATAAAAGGATGAGATATCCTTTGTCATTACTCACAATGAATGTACTCAATGTTATATCTTTATAGTTTTATTGGAAAATTTTTGTAAGTGAAACAACTAAATCCTGAAAACACAAAGAAAAACAACAAGAATATAAAACATACAAATTACATCCCAACAAAATATTCCAAGAGATTTTGTATCATCCCTACTAATCCTTCCTTTGGTAGTTCCATGTTCTCTTTGGGTGGATCATCATGGTGTGGAGCGTCATTTTGGCATGTAACTTCCTTTAATTTCAAGGAATCTGCTTTACTCATCATCTTGATTACCTATCCAAGTGCATGATGACCTACCCTAAGGTTTTCACTTAGGAAACCCAAAAAAATAAACACCATTCAAGTGCACTTAAGAAATTCAACCCAAAGTTATGTCCAATTAGCATGCATAACGAGTGTTAGAATCTACCCAATCATGAAGATAATATAAGTTAAAATCCAAATCTACAATACACAATATATATATGAAGTAAATGGACATAACAACTTATCTCACATTGATACAAGTCAAGCTCTACAAACCCTAGCTATGGAAACCATAGGGGACACTAGCTCCACAGTAGCATTGTTTTCATCAAGCTCTCCACACTAGCATTGTTGTCTTCGTTAGTGTTTATTAACACTAACCATATTTCATGATAGAAGCACATGTCCTACAAGGCAATATTAGCACTATCCTCCAAGACAACATGTCAATCCTAAGATGAATCCTCAAACCCTAGTACTTCAACTCTTGCATCAACACAAGCAATGAGAACTCCATGGAACATCAACACTACATTAAACAAGTATTCTTCTAGACAAGGTATCACTCCAAGATCAAGACTGATCAATCTAGGATTTCCATGATATTTCCCTATCCTTCATGCATCACACAAGAACAGGGGTGCAATATCACCTAAGGTGTTACTATTTTATTCATATCTTGTCTAGGGTTGGAACCATCATGCTACCTCCTATTGCATCACAACAAGATCCACGGCTTATACAAGACAATCATCAATTCCTCTCTTGTTACATGTTATTCTCCAAGGTTTACTTGCATAGAAAAAACCCTAGTGTCCTCTTGCATCTACCAAGAAAAAATTCATCAAGAACATCAAAAGAATAAAAAACATACAAATTACATATCCAAAGAATTACAACGTTTAAGGTTAAAGAGAAGAAAAAATATTTAAATAAATAAACAAACAAAATAACTTACTTTAAAATAAATATGCATTCCCAAACCAACAACTCATCAAATTATAGAAATGTCACCATGACACCTAAATTGTGGGTACCCTTTGAAATTTTGTTGCATGTATAGTTTTGCTCAATCAATTCCACCAGTCTCTATCATTAATTGTTTTAAATGGAACGAATATACTGGAGGAGTCTCAAATGAAGGAATAGTCAATTGTAGTGGTGTAACTAGCCTTACAAGTTTAATTATATTGTAGAATGTCACATACCTAACCGACCCAATATTACCTTTGGGCTTATGGGGAACCACCCAATCTTCTGTACTGACTCACCATTCTATCTCTTTACCTAATTTTAGCATGAAATTCATTTAATTACACAACGAAATTTAAACATTACGGTCTCCCAAATTAACATGTGCATATATTACAATTTACAAGCAATTTAAGCATATAAGGAACACCTCACATGCCAAGCAATTCGATGCAGTTATACAATTACAACTAGTAAATTAAAATATGGAAATGAAAATACAACCATGGCAATTCAAACATAGTGAAATACTTATCTAAATATTCTCCAACTAGTTGCAAGTAAATTACATTTATCCCAATTGTAGGATCTTTGCCAAGCCATATCTTTCTTTGACAGAGGCCACCCCCGAGCTGGGGATATTAGTCCATAAGGGAAAAGCGATTCCTCAAGATATCTACACAACCCAACACTCATGCAACCCCCTTGGTGCATAAACCCCCTCCACAGTTGTCCCAATCCTCAATTCTCACTCCTCATTTACCTACACAACGCAAGCAATAAGCCCCCTTCTCTAAGCTAGCAATGCCTCGAGAATCCTTCAGTTCCCTTCCAATGCTTCAACACAGGTTGGACATGAAATCTTAAATTGGGATTCGCGGGAACACAACTGCAAGCCAAGCTTCTCTCAACACCAGTTTCACCCTAGGGTCAATGGCATGGAAAGGTCAAATTCACCTATGGCATCTATAATCTGCTCTCTCTCTGTATCAGTCTCTGGAGAGTCCGAGGCAATGATACCAATAATACAGAATGAATTACCACCCTCAAAACTAAAATCTCACTTTTATATGTATGGATTTAGATTTCCATGTGTCTTCTCCACATGAGACCACTTTTACCCTCTTAATCCCATCTTAAGATAATTAAATAATTCTTAATCAGAGCATGCCTCTTAATCATGGTTTAGGAACCTTGGGTTAAACTGATAAGGCTAAGGATATAAGCAAAATCCCACTAGGGTCATTTCCTTAATCCCACTATCACTTCCCCACTTGTGGAATCATATCCCCCATCTCTTCTTCGTCCTTCTTCCTCTGCAGCCATTAGATATTTTATATTAATATTTAAAATGTACATATTTACAATAGCTTGGTCACCCTAAACCATTCGTTTCTGGCTTCTATATTTTTACATCAATATTTACAAAATTACATTACAGGGTCAAAACTGGTGTATAACATTCCCCTCCCCCTTTATTTATGCATCATCCTCGGTGCATCATCAGCACTATGTACATTAAAAAATATCAAACATCAAAATATTTGCGGGTATGCCTCCCGCACTACATCATCTAGCTCCCAAGTCGCTTATTCAGAAACATTTTCCACATCGATCTTAGTGTTCTCTTCCTTCAAGCTTTAGGACCATGTCTCTATGTATTTGATCTTTGGACGCACACGCCAGGCTATCATATTTATTTTTTCTTGCATTTCATGGCTATCTGGACAACAACATTCCATAGTTCTTTCACTACCTTGAGATGCTTCAAAGTCCTCGGCATTCCAACATATACCTACAAAAATCATCAAGGTAAACATGCATATAATAACCATTCATATGCAACAATTATTCCCTTCATAGGAATTTCAATTCATAAATGAAGAATATATATTCATAACACAAGATCAAGTATACAAACCATCTGAATACTTATCTATATGAATATATTTCCCTACTTTAAATGGCTGCCACAAGAAAGGTCCATCTCACTATTCCTCTTGATGTAGCCTCTAAAACTATCCCAATCCATAGTCCTCCTCCCCCATCAACCTACACAATCTGAGGAATGGGGTTCCCTTCTCTAAGTTAACGGTCCCTCGGGTTCCCTTCTCTGAGTTAACAATCCCTCGAGTTATTTTTCCTAATTCCCTTCCAGAGCTCCAGCACAGACCATCCAGGAAATATCCATTCTAGGACTCTAAGGATATCATGAATCGTTCATAGAAGATTCACTAAAGTTGCCTCTTCTCGGTAGACACTTTCCCTCCAGGATCAAGTAGCCCCTTCTCTGAGTTAAAAGTCCCTTGGGAAATCCAGCATTCGCCAAGGCTTTCTTTCACAAGAAGAGTACAACTTATAGGGTTCTCATGTCCTTGGAATGGAATCCTCCCCATTATTTATAGCTTTATCAACCATCAGCTCCCCTCACTAGACAGATTCATCATCTCACATGTACCATACACATACAATTACCATGATATGTCATCATAAAATTCCAATCATAAATTTAAAATATGTTTCATACATAAACCAAATTCGCAACTATGGGATCCTCCTTATAATTTTGGCCCTTTGCATATGGTAGAATTCAGTCTTCATTATGGTCTTACACTCACTAACATGTCCAAGACAAATCTACCTACAATATGTTTTCTTAACAGAATTTTCAAATCATCCAAACAACAGTAAGTATTTATTCATATACTCATTCCATTGCAACATTCATAACCCATGAAATTATCTCAGAATTATAATACCAATAATTCAATCATTTTTGGTTGTCGACATATTAAATGCAATGAAATATCATTCACTATGTATGCATTAACAACACATCAAGCATTCTCACAGTGCAATCAAAACATGTGCCAACATGCACATTCACATAATCTACTTACGCATATTTACTCAATGCATCCTTGCATTGATTCAAGAATGCCATAATTCCAACTCATATGATTTTCCATGATAAGTTGAAGGACTCAAACAGAACCTCAACACATCATCCATCCACCTCCCAATTACTTGTTTGATCATCTGGATACCCTCCTCTTCAACCCGAACACAACACCAAGAATATACTTCTTTAGTGCTCTTTAGTGTTGGCAAAGAGTCTGTAGTTCGAGAAATTGATCAAAATCAAGGAGATCATTGGATTCTTGTGTGGCGTTATAGCCTTCCCAATTTCAACAACACATGGCCTTACACATGTTTATCTCACATGGCATCTATTTCCCAAGCATGAGTATAATACTCATTTTCAATGGTTATTAACTCTTAACCATTTCAATCATGACATTGCACTAATTCAAGAATGCATCAAAATATTCTAATATATTTTCATACCCAAGGTTTTATGCCTTTATCTCAGTTGTATATCAATCACATACATATCAATGAAGATATCAAACATTATTGAAGGAATTCTTATCGAATTCCATTCAACATTCATGCAACATAGGCATGATCAATTCCATACCTATATGGTTTCCGTCCACACCTCAAATGTTACCTGATCAGCTGGTGTTTCATGGGAACTCACATGACTCCCTTCATCAAGCTCTTGACAAGCTCTTTTTTTGTCTTCTTTCATTGTGAGATTGATGTCCACAAGCAGTTGCATCATCGACATATTCAACCATGTTCCCAACCCTTCCTGGTTATACAACACATCATAAACCATACTTAGTTATCATGCCATACTCATTGTGTATAACAACATATCACTCTTAGCCCATATGCAATATCACATACATGCATTCAAGCATATTATCATGCACCCTATCACATATTATCTTTCAATATGCCTACTAGTGCATATGCATTCCAGCTATGTTACACTCTTACATTCCTAGCATTCTCATGTCATAAATTTGTCTACACATAGCTACTTTCTTAACATAGAGAAACATAAACAATGCAAAATAAGAGTCAAGGAATTTTTGCCTCTCCATTCCTCTTCATGGCGTGGAATTCCACAGCTTAACTGATCTCTTCCATGGCCTTTCTGCCAATTACATAATAGATCATTAGCTGCAATATTCTCACTCAAGTAGAAATACTTAATTCATGCATAAGTTATACTTGNATAACGTTGATATTGAAAAAACACGATTCAGATGATTCCCCTTATGATGTTAAGATCCTAGTGGGAGGCCTTCACTAACATCTCGAGGTTTTGGTGTAACGGTTCGTATCAGTCTCATGCACTCTATCACATATTATCTATCAATATGCCTACTAGTGCATATGCATTCCAGCAATGTTACACTCTTACATTCTCACCATTCTCATTCCATAAATCTATCTACACATAGATACTTCCTAATTAACATTGATAAACAATAGCAATGAAAAAGAAGAATCAAGGAATTTGTCCCTCTCCATTCCTCTTTGTAGCATGGAATTCCACAACTTAATTGATCTCTTCCATGGCCTTTCTTCCAATTACATAACATATCATTAGTTGCAATATTCTCACCCAAGTAGAAATATTTAATTCATACCTAAGTTACACTTGTTACTTCAAAAATATACAACTCTATTCTAGAAACATAATAGAGATTTAGGGTGAGGAAATATCTCTCGTTTGTATGTTTGCCTTGTTGGCCACATGCACCCCTTACTGTTGCAACTAATTCTTGTCATCCTTGAAACTTATTTGATTCTTTGGCTCACCTTTGCATTATACCCATTTCCGAGGTTTGTTGCTCCAATTCTCTTGAGCAATCCTAGCCTATCCTAGCTTGACATCTCCTTATATAGAGTTGCCTCTAACCTTATCCAATTCTGAAATTTTTTTCTCTATATTCCTTGGAAAATTTCGTGGCCAACTCCACTGTGTCACAAACTATCACACAGAACAATTCTACACAATGGAGTGTATTGGAGGATACTAATTGACTGGACGACTAGGTCCTCCTACCGACCATGGTCAGGTTGGTCCAGTCGGTCGGTTAGCCGACCAAACCGTCACTTGTAACCGAATGATTTCCTGTAAACAATATATATACGCTATTGAGCCATGAATCTAGGAGACAATGTACAGTATTTTATCTATGTTAATACAAAGGCTTGTTGTTGTTGTCCCACTTACTCTTTTATCGTATTATTGTATGTTATATGCTCATGTGATCTTATACA
This sequence comes from Larix sibirica, assembly GCA_004151065.3. Classification (NCBI taxonomy): domain Eukaryota; kingdom Viridiplantae; phylum Streptophyta; class Pinopsida; order Pinales; family Pinaceae; genus Larix; species Larix sibirica. Next base: position 110,632 of record NWUY0300009173.1, on the reverse strand, counting down.
CACACACACACATATATATATATATATATGATGTACTACCGGTAACCTATACAATTCCTGAGACTGCAACATTGGTTTTGTTGTCAGTAGTACATAATCATGATAAAATAACGAGCACGTTTAGATGTTAACTAAAAGAGATATTCAAGAGTGGTGGGATAAGAAAATAGTGAATTACATCCATAATTATGCAAGGTGAAACAAGCTAACAATTGCATAGGAAAGGGAAAAGTTCTTCACTGAGTCCCATGAAAAGTTCATAGAGGTTGTGCATCGTGAAATAAAGAAATTATTGGGCATCATTCATGAACAAATTGAATGCTCAGAATGAAAGACTGCTAATGCACAATTTTTAAATTGGAGGGAGAACAAATTTATATGAGTGGCTCGAGAAGATATGCGAATATTTCCGTGAAGAACAAGCTATAGAAGAGAGATCATCTGCTGATGAAGTCCGAAGAAAATTCTACATTGGCCTTCACGAAGGATTCCCGTGTTTTGTACCGAGCTTTCTATATAATGTTTTGATTGAAAATGGAGTCGGACATATATTTGAGCCATGACCGCCATTAGCTGAACATGCTTCATCATATTGGAAGAAGCAGCAAAAAGAGTGGGAGTGTTTTGTTAGTGAATGCCAATGGGAATAGTTCTTAAGTAAATGAAGACTGTTGTTGAACCCACCTTCATCAAAAAATAAGGGTCGGGTCAGAAATGGGGGGGTCGCCAACCATGTGCTCTAAATAAAAGAATGAGTCTAGTCGATGAAAGAAGAAAAGAATGAAGACCTCTAAAAAGTCAAGTACGCTCCGACGAAATAAGTACCCATCTGCTCACAAGCAAATAATAGATATATAGAAAATAGAATGAGAAAAGAGGTATAGGCGATGGGAGCATTTGAGAAATATTTCTATTCCATTACATATTAAAAGAAGTATAAACAAATCGAGTGAGATGATCAAACAACCAAAATTCCTGCCTGAGTCGACCATATGAGAAAGAAGGTCAAATGTTGATACCCAAAGATTAGTCACATGCGATGGTGTTGACCCCACAAACGTTGTGTATTAAACAAAATTTCAAAGACATGTGCTTGACATCAAAGACATGAAAATGGTGAAACCTTAAGCATGTGTATGATACCATTCTCCCATAAGGTTAGTATCATATTGAAATCTCTTTTTCAACTAATGGTAGTCTCTTTCCTTTGGCCATCTACAAATCAACTTTGCATGAATACATGAAGAAGTAAACATAATAGATTATACTCTTCACTTACATTAATCGAATACCATTAAAGACACAATTGGATGAGTCAATATATATATATATATCAATGAGTATGATGACTTTACAAGCATATTTTTCTTACCAATTCGGTAGAACTGAAAAATGGTTGTTCTTCCCATCTTATTCTTCCTGTATTCATCATACTTACAACATGTATTAGTACCACAAAATGTACTCTAAAATTCTAGATGCCTTTTCCTTATTCACAATACATAAAATTGATTAACATTCATAAATATTTATTTAGGGGAAATTGTTTTGGGCAATGCAACGCTTCATCCAACCATAGTCTCTTCGATGGCTTCTGATCAGTCCGTATGAAGTCCACCCCTGAGCTGGGCATGGTGATCCACAAATAGGATAAATATTTTTTAAGTCTCGCCGCCCTAGAACTAATCACACACAGCTCTATAGGTNATAACGTTGATATTGAAAAAACACGATTCAGATGATTCCCCTTATGATGTTAAGATCCTAGTGGGAGGCCTTCACTAACATCTCGAGGTTTTGGTGTAACGGTTCGTATCAGTCTCATGCACTCTATCACATATTATCTATCAATATGCCTACTAGTGCATATGCATTCCAGCAATGTTACACTCTTACATTCTCACCATTCTCATTCCATAAATCTATCTACACATAGATACTTCCTAATTAACATTGATAAACAATAGCAATGAAAAAGAAGAATCAAGGAATTTGTCCCTCTCCATTCCTCTTTGTAGCATGGAATTCCACAACTTAATTGATCTCTTCCATGGCCTTTCTTCCAATTACATAACATATCATTAGTTGCAATATTCTCACCCAAGTAGAAATATTTAATTCATACCTAAGTTACACTTGTTACTTCAAAAATATACAACTCTATTCTAGAAACATAATAGAGATTTAGGGTGAGGAAATATCTCTCGTTTGTATGTTTGCCTTGTTGGCCACATGCACCCCTTACTGTTGCAACTAATTCTTGTCATCCTTGAAACTTATTTGATTCTTTGGCTCACCTTTGCATTATACCCATTTCCGAGGTTTGTTGCTCCAATTCTCTTGAGCAATCCTAGCCTATCCTAGCTTGACATCTCCTTATATAGAGTTGCCTCTAACCTTATCCAATTCTGAAATTTTTTTCTCTATATTCCTTGGAAAATTTCGTGGCCAACTCCACTGTGTCACAAACTATCACACAGAACAATTCTACACAATGGAGTGTATTGGAGGATACTAATTGACTGGACGACTAGGTCCTCCTACCGACCATGGTCAGGTTGGTCCAGTCGGTCGGTTAGCCGACCAAACCGTCACTTGTAACCGAATGATTTCCTGTAAACAATATATATACGCTATTGAGCCATGAATCTAGGAGACAATGTACAGTATTTTATCTATGTTAATACAAAGGATTGTTGTTGTTGTCCCACTTACTCTTTTATCGTATTATTGTATGTTATATGCTCATGTGATCTTATACACACACACACACATATATATATATATATATGATGTACTACCGGTAACCTATACAATTCCTGAGACTGCAACATTGGTTTTGTTGTCAGTAGTACATAATCATGATAAAATAACGAGCACGTTTAGATGTTAACTAAAAGAGATATTCAAGAGTGGTGGGATAAGAAAATAGTGAATTACATCCATAATTATGCAAGGTGAAACAAGCTAACAATTGCATAGGAAAGGGAAAAGTTCTTCACTGAGTCCCATGAAAAGTTCATAGAGGTTGTGCATCGTGAAATAAAGAAATTATTGGGCATCATTCATGAACAAATTGAATGCTCAGAATGAAAGACTGCTAATGCACAATTTTTAAATTGGAGGGAGAACAAATTTATATGAGTGGCTCGAGAAGATATGCGAATATTTCCGTGAAGAACAAGCTATAGAAGAGAGATCATCTGCTGATGAAGTCCGAAGAAAATTCTACATTGGCCTTCACGAAGGATTCCCGTGTTTTGTACCGAGCTTTCTATATAATGTTTTGATTGAAAATGGAGTCGGACATATATTTGAGCCATGACCGCCATTAGCTGAACATGCTTCATCATATTGGAAGAAGCAGCAAAAAGAGTGGGAGTGTTTTGTTAGTGAATGCCAATGGGAATAGTTCTTAAGTAAATGAAGACTGTTGTTGAACCCACCTTCATCAAAAAATAAGGGTCGGGTCAGAAATGGGGGGGTCGCCAACCATGTGCTCTAAATAAAAGAATGAGTCTAGTCGATGAAAGAAGAAAAGAATGAAGACCTCTAAAAAGTCAAGTACGCTCCGACGAAATAAGTACCCATCTGCTCACAAGCAAATAATAGATATATAGAAAATAGAATGAGAAAAGAGGTATAGGCGATGGGAGCATTTGAGAAATATTTCTATTCCATTACATATTAAAAGAAGTATAAACAAATCGAGTGAGATGATCAAACAACCAAAATTCCTGCCTGAGTCGACCATATGAGAAAGAAGGTCAAATGTTGATACCCAAAGATTAGTCACATGCGATGGTGTTGACCCCACAAACGTTGTGTATTAAACAAAATTTCAAAGACATGTGCTTGACATCAAAGACATGAAAATGGTGAAACCTTAAGCATGTGTATGATACCATTCTCCCATAAGGTTAGTATCATATTGAAATCTCTTTTTCAACTAATGGTAGTCTCTTTCCTTTGGCCATCTACAAATCAACTTTGCATGAATACATGAAGAAGTAAACATAATAGATTATACTCTTCACTTACATTAATCGAATACCATTAAAGACACAATTGGATGAGTCAATATATATATATATATCAATGAGTATGATGACTTTACAAGCATATTTTTCTTACCAATTCGGTAGAACTGAAAAATGGTTGTTCTTCCCATCTTATTCTTCCTGTATTCATCATACTTACAACATGTATTAGTACCACAAAATGTACTCTAAAATTCTAGATGCCTTTTCCTTATTCACAATACATAAAATTGATTAACATTCATAAATATTTATTTAGGGGAAATTGTTTTGGGCAATGCAACGCTTCATCCAACCATAGTCTCTTCGATGGCTTCTGATCAGTCCGTATGAAGTCCACCCCTGAGCTGGGCATGGTGATCCACAAATAGGATAAATATTTTTTAAGTCTCGCCGCCCTAGAACTAATCACACACAGCTCTATAGGTTACAGCAGTACTCCTACAAATCAAAAGGTAGTGCTCCTACCTAGACACTTCTCGTGTCCTAACCTCTTAC